>CM076578.1:1761235810-1761500243 GCA_034641835.2 Pinus albicaulis
TTTTTCATTTCTTGATTTATAGGGTCATTTGAAGCTTGTTTTGTCTAGCTTGAGTGTATTTTCCTCAAGATGTTGTACTTCATTTTCTGCTGTCATATATAATAAAATGTCTCAATGATATGCTCATATTTTTATGTGTTGATGTTTACTGCATTTTCCAGTTTTATGTTCAGTATTCCTGTTTTTCCTATTTTGGAATATTACAGTGGTATTAGAGAATAATCTTGGCTCTTCTTGTGAGTCATCACATCTATGTCATCAAAAGAAGAATAACCTATCACAAAACGGGAGAAGTGGTATATTAATAGAGGTCAAATTTTTTATTATAAAAACAACGAAGAAGACAAAGGCAATACTCCAATATGAGGAGAAATGGATGAAAAGGAGTTTCCAAAGCTTCTTCTCCAAACCATGCAAGATATTTCCAAATAAATTAAGGAGATGAGGATGGAAAGACAAAAGGAGACCCCAAGAAGGTTTCTACATGGAGAAAGCTCCAACACTTCACATCACTGGTGTGAGAAACCGATTGTGTAGTAAGTTTCTCAATGCTCCACCATGCCTACATTCCTAGCAGTAGGAAATGGGGTTGGAACACCCCAAGAACAAGAGGCTCTTGGTGACTACTTTCTAGAATATGAATCTCAATCCAAAAAATTCAAGGAGAATATGAACTTCAAATATTTTTTTTAGATCAAGGATAATAGGAGACCCCGTAGTAACAATAGGAGTGGAGGGTGCATGTAGAACAATGATCTACAACGTACTATAGGTAGATTTGTTTTGTCTGCTTTTGATGGGTCATCCAAGTGCATAGCCAAGGCTTGGGTAGAAAAATTAGACATTTATTTCCAATTGAACCAAGTACCAGAGATTAAAGCTATTAAGATAGTAGCGCTGCACCTTGAAGGTGAAGAACATGAATGGTGGTTTCATGGTCTATCTACATTGGGGCATGTAAATGTGACTTCATATGCAGAATTCACCCAGAGGTTGGTAGAAATATTTGACCGAAGAGATCCAGAGGCACACTATGTTGAAGTAGCCAAGCTCAAGCAGTCGGGGAATCCGGAGACCTATATCTCTAAATTCCTCAAAATTTGTGTCATGGTACCAGATTTATCTACAACTAGGAGAGTATGTATGTTCATTGATGGGCTAGAAGATCCTTTGCATGGATTGGTAAAGTCCACTAGACCAACTACACTCCAAGATGCCATTGAGAGGGCTATGGACTTGCAGGATGCTTTGCCAAGGGCAAGAGCCCAATTTCAGCAAAAGCCCACTTTCTAGTCAAAGGGGAAAGATGTGACGGTTCCTCTCCCAAAGGAGAACCAGACAAAGGACCTCTTAGTGATGATTTCCAAAGAAATTTGAGGAGGATTAAGCTTCTCTTCGCTTTCCAAGAACCATAGGCACCAGGGCATTGGTGTGCTACAGGAAAGGCACACTATATTGAGGTATTACCTGATAGTGAATAGGAGGAATAAGAGTATCCATAAGGAGACATCAACGTTGTGGCACCAGGAGAGGATCTACCACCACCAGAAGGTGGAAATGGGGCATTTTCTCCAATTGGAGGGGCCCTTGCATCTTTTCGGGGAGTACCCAAGTATCTGACCTTAAGAATCTGAGGCATAGTTCAGGGGCAACAGGTGTCATTATTGATAGACAATGGGGCTACCCACAATTTTATTGATGCTCAGCTAGTGCAGAAGAGAACCATACCCAGATATGATTTTGAAGGATTCTTAGTTTTGGTTCCAGGAGCTAGAACCATGCAGTGTGTGAAGTATGTTCCGGAATTGTCTGCAACCTTGGGGACATACCATTTAACTGATCACTTCTTTGTGGTTGATATTCCTGACATCAATGTGGTATTGGGTGTACAGTGGTTGATTACACTGGGGAAGGTCACCACCAATTGGGAGACCCTGTAGATGGAATGGACAGAAAACATGAGTGTAAGCATCAAATGATCAGAGGGATTCACACCTATCCACCTCAGGAAGTCTCCGCACCTAAGATGGATATTGATTTGTGTAGAGGAGGCAAAGACAAATCATTTACCCGATAAGAAGTCTCACTCAGACCATGACATACGCATTTGGAGGCATTCCCCTAGGGAGGCCCCCAGACTGGAAGTTTGTTAAAGGGTTCTCACAACTAGTAGCACCACTCACAAATCCAGCTAAGAGGGGAGCCTTTGATGGGACAAAAAATGCGCAGAGGGCCTTTGATTGGCTCAAGGAGGAGATGATTATTTTTTCGGTATTAGTATTTCCAGATATCACCAAGCCCAGTGTGATGGAATGTGATGCTTTGGGGGTAGGTGTTGGCACAATTTTGGTGCAAGGAGCCCATCCCATAGCCTTTGAGAATCAAAAGATACTACCACATAGGAAGGTGTATTCCATATATGAGAAGGGGTTGCTGGCCATCATGCATGCATTGGCCAAACTCGCCAAACATGAATGGGCAAATACTTCTGGCGAAGATTGACATCACAATCTTCAATTCGTTGAAAGAAGCATGAAGAGAAGCAGTAAAATATAGTGTCATATAGCATCATTTTTCACCTTCATATGATTCATGATTGCTTTTATGGCTTTGGCACCCATTCCTACAGATTGAACAAAATCACTAAAAACAAGAGTTGGTATCCTATTATCGCCGATATGCCCGCACATTTTTCGCGTGTATACAGAGTCCGCCACGTATTTTTCAGATGCTATTGATCTAATTAAACAATATATAAAAAATCCCTATTTTTGGGCTGGGTTGATGGTTACTCTGGTAGTTCAACCACCCCAGCACGTGGCCAACTGCTTCCAACTAATTGAAACTACTTTGAGGGAGTATAAAAGCCCCTCATGTGTATGGCCTAAAGGAGAGAGAAATTTTATAGACATTATACTATGTTGGAATCCCAGTTCAAGTCTGATTCCCCGTGCCTCCTGCACTTTCCTAGATTTATAGAGGAAACCCTTGTTTCCTGGAGATGTTCATCCATTTATATGCCATCTCGAGTGCACAAGTCTTGGAAGAATCTTAGCAAGGCAAGGGCGAGACGAATCCGGATGACGGTCTGCTCGAAGATCATGGAAGGATTCAGGTGATCTCTCCACTTTTACTCTGTACATGCTGTTCGTGATAATGAAGAACCATCTTGTTCCTGAACTCGTGTGTTAATGTTTATTTATATATGTGAAAAAATTATCATTTAAGCATTTATTATGGTTTATATAATGTTTCACATGGATTGCACTAATGTTTAGGAGAAGTATATGTTGTACAACTAGGTTTCCGTGCACGTTCTTTCTTGTTTTCTAGGTTGAAGGTGGAGGGAGAGTTGCTGGGGGTTTGGACCCCGCGGGATCTACATCGAACGTAGGACTTCGGGTGAGTTCTGCTATCGTTGTTAACTAGTTTTTTGCATTCAAGTATGGTTGTGTGTGAGTCCTTCTGAATAGCATGCCCTGCTCTGTGGAGGTTTAGACCCAAAAAACCTCTAGGGTGATTTTCCCCGAAACAGAACTGGCGACTCCGCTGGGGACCACATTCTTGTGATTCCCCTGTTGGGTGGTTTCAGCTGTTTGATAGGTTTCCAACAGTTTTAACTTTTATTTCCAGTCCAGTTAACTCTTTCTCAGTCAGACTGAAGTCCTAGTTTCTTATCCAGGCTTGATCTGTTTTATTTTTCATTATTTACCTTTGTATACGCGGGTTTGTCTGCACACAGACGTGTATACACGTAGTTTTTGTTAAAGGTAGTCGCGTATATGCGGGTTTCCTTTAGCACAGTCGCGTATGCACGCTTGTTACTAAACTGTCAAGTTGCGTATACCTGGGTCAATTTTGAAATTTTAGGTTTTTAGGATTTTTAGCCCTGTCTGCCTGTGGAGACCTATTTCTGCAGTGTCTTTGTATCCTCTGGATTGTGTAGAAAGTGGTCTTTGGTCTTTTCTCTCTCTGGTTTGGTTGAAAACTAGATTTTTTGGCAAATCTTGTTTCTTGTGCTGGCATTTCTGGTTTGAGTACCAAGATCTCTTCCTGGGGATTCTTGGTTGTTCTGCTTCATCAGAACAGAGAGCTTTTGCTCATTTTCTCTTTCCTACCTTTGTGTCTTGCTTTTCATTTCGATTTTTGCCCATTTCTTGGTTGGTTTTCTTGAGTTCAGTTGACTAGCTCTTGTTGCAATTTTTGAAGAGTCTTTCTAGGTTCTTTGAAGTTTTTGTTTGCTACAAGGTTGTACTATTCTTCTAGGCTGAGTGTTTGAGTTTCTTGTCTTCTTTTGCTCATATAAATCTTGCTACTAGCTAGCCCTATAAGGTTTAGAGCATTTTTGAAGTTTTTGCTTGAAATTCAGAGTTGTTTGGCTTGGAATTTGATAGTTTTTCTTGGTCTTTTCGAGCTCTTCCTTTTTATAAAACTCAAAAGCTCAAAAAAACATTTTGTTTTGTCATTTGCTTTTGTTTTTCATTTTTGTTTTCATTTTGTTATATCCGTTGAAGCTTTGTTGAGGTTTCTTGCCTTTGGTTTTTGACTTGGTTTTGGAAAGGAATTGTCATTGGTTTCTTCCTCTTGTTTCAAGCGTTTTTGGTGTCTTTATATTAAGAGTTTCTGATTTTTGAAACTAGCTTTCTGGACAACCAAAAAGAGATAAAATTGAAGGATCTTTGGGAAATTTCTCTCTTCTTTAGTAGATTTTGCATCTTAGAATTTGCATTCTCTTAGTAATTTGCATCAAGTGCAATTAAGCATTTAGTCATTTTCATAGTTTTTGTGAGTGTGGAGTTTGTTATCTGAAAAGAAAAATAAAATTTTTAATCTCGTAGAACCTGTGTAGAAGTTGCTTTTCATCGAAAGAAAATAACTACATTTGCATGTAGTTTTGTTTTTATTAATTTCTTTCTGCGTCAAAACACCACAAGTTTCATTTCCGTATCCCTTTGACTTAACATAACGGCCAATTAAAATAAGCGATATAATTTAAAAGCAACTAGCAAGTTTTTTAAGTGTCATACACCAACTAGCTAGGTTATAGGGCCTTGGATTAGGTGAGTGGAGAGTTAACTCTCCAAGGCCGCTCAAACAAAACATAGAAGTTGATTAATTGAGCGAAATCCAACTCCGTTAGGTGGACAGGGAAAGCTCTCCTCCAGAGAGTCAAGTGCGAGGGGAAGTAAAGGCTGAGAAGAGAGATACCCCATCTCTGATTTGCTGAATCTGACCTCAAGACCGTTCCTCCCGGCTTTCGACACGGATTGGTGCCCATAGTTTCCACTCCTAGGTTCCACATAGGTGACTGCGGGGGGGAATACCCGTGGTACCTGAGGTAGACGTCGTATCACTTTCAGTAGTACTTCTGATGGGTGCCCTTGTGAAGCTTGGGTACTTGTGCCGGCAAAGGCTGTCGTTAGGAGGTCGGCGTAACTGTTTATGTTACCTTTGCTAGTAGGCCTGGGCCGTAATTATCCCAGACTACTTTCGGGAGGTCCTATATTTCGCTTTCTTGTATTTTGGTGTCCGGTCCTAATCACCCGGAGTAGAAATACCTGAAGGCTATTTGCTTGATTGTATCTCAGGGATTTCTTTTTGTAGTGAGTGCTCTTTGCTCCTAGCTTGCCTAGATTTATATATATATATATTTTTTTGAGTCTAATTAAAATTTGTTAAAGTGGCTGATCAAGCGCCTCGTCGATCGAGGAGAATCTTAGGGTTATCTCCCGAGAGTTCGGAGCCTTCTTCAAGAAGGCGTAGGAGTAGTTTAGCAGGTAAGTATCACCCTGTGATGTCTGACGCAGTGGAGAGAGATCCTCCACAAGGGTCTGAAGGTTTCGTAGCTGATTCTGCTATTGGTTCCGAGAGGAGCGCTCCGCTCACCTCGCGAGTTTTATTTCCACAGGAAGAAGAAGTTCAAATAGAGGAAGTACCTGAACCCTCTGTGTCACTTCCATCTCCTCTTCCTCCTGATTATCCATTCGTTGTTGAATACATCGGACCTGAGTCAGAGAGACTGGAAGATCCTCCGTATTATACATACCTTTCGATGGCCACGACTGGGAACGCGGCTTCTGCTGTGAGTGCTGTAGGCATTCAGACTCCTGCTTCTGTTGAAGGAGGGGGCACTATTGCTATATCTTCGATTGCTTCTAGTGCTGCTGTGTTTGGCTCTGGTTTCACCCAAGCACATGCTTCTCAATCTGGTCCCTTCTATTTTGGAATGCCCACTAGTGGGATTCCTTCTTTTTCCTTTTCCGTTGCTGCAGCTGGATCTACACCCATGTCTTCCATGGCTAGTGGATCAGCTTCTTTTCAAGGGTTCCCCTTTGGAACTGGACATATTCCTAGTTCGAATCCTTCTTTAGGGTCCTTTCCATTTACTTCTCAGACCCAGAGTTTCAACCCTTGGTCTGGAGGTCAGAATTCGACTACTTTTACAGGTTGGAACCCTGTATTCACTACAGCGGGGGCAGGGAATCAGTTTTACGCTGGTCACCAAGGGGATGCTTCTTTCCCTTCATCGAGTGCTTATCAGACCTTTTCCCCTCTTTATAATGCCCGGAATCCCTATCAGGGGCTTTCCTCTTCATTTCATACTTCAGTGGGGGGAACTGGTCCAGTCTTCGGTAACTCTGCGTTGGGAGGAGGTTCTTCTCCTTTTTCTACGAGTTCTTTCTGGCAACCTGGTGCCTCATCAAATCCAGGGTATTCTTTTCAGAATGTTGGGAATTCATCCTATCAAGGATGGAATCCTCAGGCTCCGCCTCGTTTACCTTTTCTGGCAACGTTAAAATTTCCAGATCTGTCGAAATTGACTAATGATCCGATCCGTTATAGTCCGGGGTGGCCTCTGGTTCCCACCAAACTTCCTTCAGACATTCCAAAGTTTGAAGGCAAGAATGGCGAGGATCCAGCTGATCACATCACCACCTTCCATTTATGGTGTTCTTCTAACTCCCTGATCGATGATTCGATTAGGTTGAGATTGTTTCAACGCACCCTAACTGGAAACGCTGCCAAATGGTATATTGAGCTAATTGGGGGCAGTTTTGCTACATTTGGAGAACTGGCTGTTACATTTCTAAACCATTTCCAGTTGCCAGTCCGTTATGATGTCGGGACTGAACTCCTAGCTAATTTTAAACAGGATGACGCAACCCACATTTCTGACCATATTCAGGAATGGCGGAGAAGGAAGAGGCTTATTAAAGCTCATATTCCAGGAGAATTCCTGTTGGAATGGTTTCTGAAATCTCTGCAGTCAGATATTTCGAAAGATGTATCCCTCTCCGGGGTATTTTCTGAGGAGCAGGCCATTTTTAGGGCCCAGCAGTTGGAACTGATATATTCTCAGTCTGGGGTCCTCCATAAATATCTGCCCAATGCTCCTAGCTCCAAATTAGATTTATCCAAAACTAAGCCTGGTCCTCATGGTGACAAACTGATTGGATCGATCAATAGTGGTGCAACCAGCCTGCTTACTCAATTGCAACAGTTGTCTTTGCAATCTACTCCTTCTGGTCAGGCTGTGCCTGCTGAGTCATCGCCTTCCCAATCGTTGTCCATAAATGTTGTCCAAGATTCTGATCCCAAAGGAAATCAACAATCTGAAGGGAAGATGAAGGGACGAAATAATAAAAAAAAGGGAAAGAATGGGAAGGGTAATGTGAATAAAACCAACGAGCATGTTGGTGAGGGTCAAAAGGATAAAAAGAAAATGAAGTTTCCATGCAAGCTGTGTGCTGGAGACCATCTCACACACCTTTGCCCTAAAATTCAGGATGTGCAGCACCTGTTAGCTCAGCAGGGTTCTTCTAGTTCCCAAGCTGTGTTAACAAACCCTTTTCCCCAAGGGAAACAACTAGTTGTTGGCGCGAATCAAAATCCTGGGGCTTCCTCTGGGGGCACCCAGGAAGGGGAAATTCCATCAAACATATTCATGATGAGTGCTCACGTGGATGTCGCTACGAGATCCCATGATTATGGCGGAGAAGAGTCTTTGAAAGCTAAGGATGCTTCTGATGCTACTGAGCCGCTTCACATTACAAGGCCTACTATTGATCCTATACCTCGGATGCCCAAAGCATCTACCAAGCGGTCGACAATTAATCCAAACGCTAGGGCTGCCCAGAACTACTCTATTGTGGAAGATCTGGCGCAGAGTCCTTGTGCCATGTCGGCTTTAGAGGTGCTCCAGTCTTGTCCGGCTCAGCGCAATGCTTTGCTCACTGCCATTGGGGCTATTGATCCGAAAAATTCTCTTCTGATTACATTTGATATGACTAATTTTAAGAAGAGACTCCCCCATCATATGGCTTTTCACATTAAATCATCGTACCGGAAGTGAAATATCTTTCGAACGGTTGTTGATGAGGGTGCTTCCACGTGCGTGATGTCTCTCACATGTTGGAAGACGATTGGATCTCCCAAAGCTGTTCCATCTACCACTCTTCTGACTGTGTTTGATGGTCATTCTCACAGACCGTATGGTATTGTCCCAGCTTTGCCTATCTGTGTTGGGGGAAAAACTGTGAATATAGAGGTTGAGGTAGTTGATGCAAGCTTGGACTACAACCTTCTGTTGGGGAGAAACTGGATTTATGAGATGGATGCCATTGCATCCTCATTATTTCAGGTTATTTGTTTCCCTCACGAAGGGAGGATTGTTACAGTAGATCAACTGGACTGTCCTCCTGTAGACCCGAATGCATCTACTGACTCATCTGTTCCGAAGTTGGATAATACTAAGGTGCCTGTTGAGAATTTAGGAGTTGGAATGTATTCTTCCTTGATGGGTACTTTCGATATTCCTCCTCCTACGGTTCATATTAATGCAATTTCATCCTCCAAGGCTCCTCTTTGAAGAGATTTCTTCAGAACTCATTATTTCTCGGACCCTTGGACCTTACCTTCCCCTACTGCCACATTAGCGGAAGGTAAAGTGGGTGGAATGGCATTTCCAATGTCTGCAGCAGACATTGCTTATCAGTCTATTGTTGACTCTGCAGAATCTATCCCAGCTCCTCTTTCACCGGAAGAGTTGGATGGAGATGTGGCTCCGGCTTGGGCACTTAGTTCTTCTTCTGCCCAGGATTGCCTTGATACCACTCTTCCATCTGAAGAGGCCATCCTGGAAGCTATGACTGGTATAGATAGACCGTGGGATGATTTGCATCATCGGTCTTACTTTTTACCTGATTTGAGCGAAGTTGAAATGAGTTTTCCAAGTCCTCCATCTCCTGGTCCTGTTCGCCCAGTCCTGAACCCTTTAGCACCAACACATGTTTATGCTAAAGGGAATATGGCTATGATTTCTCCTACTATCCTAGTGAACATTTCCAGGGATCCCAATATCATTGAGAATGTCTTCATCGGAGCTAAATGTTCCCGTGAAGAGATTCAGATTTACACCGAGCTCTTTAAAGAGTATAGGGATGTATTCGCTTGGTCTTATGAGGAAATGCCTGGTATAGATCCATCTATTGTCCAGCATGAGATCAAGACTTACGAAAACGCTAAGCCTGTGAGGCAAAAAATTCGTCCGGTCAATCCTAGGAAGGCAGCAGCTATCAAAGCTGAGGTTGAGAAGCTGCTTAAGGCAGGATTCATTTTCCCTGTTCCTTTGACTGAATGGGTTTCAAACCCTGTTCCAGTAGATAAAAAGCAAGGAAAGATTCGAGTTTGCATCGATTTCAGAGACCTCAATAAAGCATGTCCTAAAGATAATTACCCCACACCATTTATCGATCAGATCATTAACGAGTGTGCCGGTGATGAGATTTTCTCCTTCATGGACGGTTTCTCCGGATATAATCAGATTACTATCCATCCTGAAGATCAGCATAAGACTGCCTTTATTTGTCCCTGGGGTACTTTTGCATACAAGAAGATTCCTTTTGGTCTTAAAAATGTTGGGGCTACGTTTCAGCGGGCCATGTCATATGTCTTCCACGACATCAAAAATATTATCGAGGCGTATTTGGATGATTTAGCTGCTCATTCTCGAAAGAGGATGGATCATCCTGCTCACCTCTGTCAAATATTTGAACGGTGTCGTTTCTATAAGATTAGGTTGAATCCAAACAAGTGCATTTTCGCGGTTACATCCGGTCGGTTATTGGGATTCATTGTGTCTAGAGAAGGGATTAGGATAGATCCCTTCAAGGTTGAGGCAATACTTCGGTTGCCTCCCCCGTCCTCTATCCGTCAACTTCAAAGTCTACAAGGAAAGTCTAATTTTCTTCGGAGATTTATCGTAAATTATGCTGAAGTTACCAAGGGATTTATGAGATTGTTGAAGAAAGGAGTTCCATTTCTTTGGGATGACTTCGCTCAACGCTCATTCGATGCTTTGAAAAAAGCATTGACCTCTGCTCCTTTATTGAGTCCACCTGATTATAGCAGGGATTTCCTTTTGTATCTGGCAGCAGCAGAATCTACTATTGGTATGGTTCTGGTTCAGGAGGATGATGCTCTTGCAGAGCATGTTATTTACTATCTTAGTCGAGGTTTGGTAGGACCTGAACTCCAGTATACTCCGATAGAAAAGTTAGCTTTGGCAGCTGTTCATGCTGTGCAGCGACTCCGACATTACATTATTCTACGAAAAACTTATGTTTTGGCAGCAGCCAATCCATTTCAGTTTGTCCTCAGTAGGCGAGTGATTGGGGGCAAATACAATAGATGGATTGTGATTTTGTAGGAATTTGATCTTGAGTTTATGTCTACCAAGTCCAAGAAATCATTGGTTTTCGTGGAATTGATCTCCGAGTTGCCCTGTGGGGATGAGATTGTCTATGATGAATCCTTCCCGGATGAACATTTGTTTCTTACCTCTCCACAGGATCCTTGGTATGGAGATATCATTGTGTATCTCCAGACTGCGAAGTTTCCCTCTACTTTTTCGAAAGATGAGCGTCGTAAGTTGCGTCACTTGGCTAAGAATTACTTGATTATTGGTGATGATTTATACCATCGAGGGGTTGATTCTATCCTGAGACGTTGCTTAACTCTTGAAGAAGCTGAGGCTGTGCTGAATGATTGCCACAGTGGAGCTTGTGGTGGTCATTTATCTGGGCTTGCTACAGCCCAAAAGATCTTGCGTGCTGGGTACTTTTGGCCTTCGATTTTCAAATATTGTATGGAGTCAGTCAAAAAGTGTCATCCGTGTCAAGTTTATACTCGAAAAATGCGCACTCATCCAGCTCCGCTTTTTCCAGTCATTACTGTCGGTCCCTTTACAAAGTGGGGTATTGATTATACTACTTGTAACCCGCCTTCAGCTAAAGGTCACAAGTACATTATTGTAGCAATAGACTACTTTACGAAGTGGGTCGAGGCTATGCCTACTTTTGGGAATGATGGTGAGACTGTAGCTCTTTTTCTTTTCAACCAGGTTATTGCTCATTTTGGTATTCCTAGAGAGATTGTCACTGATCATGGCAGTCATTTTCAGAATAGCATGATGGCTGTGTTGGCTCTAAAATTGGGTTTCCGGCAGGAGCATTCATCTCCATCTTATCCTCAAGCCAATGGGCAAGTGGAAGCCGTGAATAAATCCTTGAAGACAATTCTTCAAATGACAATTGATAAAGCTCGATCCAACTGGCATATTATGCTATATCCTGCACTTTGGGCATACAGGACGTCAGTGAAAACTACAACTGGCTTTACTCCATTTTAGCTAGTGCACGGGTTGGAATCCGTATTTCCCATTGAATGTGAGATTCCTTCTCTTAAATTAGCTGTTGAACTTCTTCCTGACACTTCCAGTCTTGAAGAACGGCTCCTTCATCTGGAACATCTCGATGAGCAGCGTCGGGATGCCACCACGATGAATGAGGCGCATAAAAACTGAGTTAAAGTTCAGTATGATAAGGCGGTCAAGCTTAGGGTTTTTTCGGAAGGTGACCTGGTTTTGGTCTATGCCCAAGAAAAAGATGCCCTGGGGGTAGGAAAGTTTAAGTCTATGTGGTATGGCCCCTTTATCGTTAAAAAAGTCCTTAAGAAAGGAGCATATACCTTGGTTGACTTTGAAGGGAACGAGTTGCCGGAGCCCAGAAATGGGCTCTATTTGAAAAAGTATTATGCCTAGGCTTTGGCCTGGCATGTTGCTTTTGTATATAGTAGTTTTTTCTTTGTACATATCTGGTTGTTTTTTCGATTTTTGATGGGATGGTGATGTTTTTGATCTGCTTTGGCAGGTTGTGTTGGATGTCATGAGTCACTTCGGTTTCGTCGATGGTACTAGTAGACACACCCAGAACTTAGCTTCCGCGGCTTGGGTGCTTCATTATCCATCCGGTCAGCTGTTAGTATCAAGAGGGGTCTGCATTGGTCCTGCTTCTAATAATATAACAGAATACACTGTAGTTGTTTATCTACTCTCGGAGGCAATATCTTTGGGTGTTGATTCGTTGGTAGTTTTCTTGGACTCTCAGCAGGTGGTGTCGCAGTTGAACAATACTTATCGAGTTCGAGATCCGTTTTTTCTCCGGTTGTTCTTGAGGGTACGTTTGTTACAAAGATCATTTCAATTTTTAACGTTCATTCATATTCCTCGAGCTGACAATTGGTTGGCAGACTCATTAGCTAATCAAGCAATTGATTGGCACATTAATCATTACATACAATAAAACTTAATAAAAAACATCATACATTTTGATACATTTCTCACATCACATCAAATATCACTGTATATATATCATCAGAGTGTTCAAAACTATACAAAAATTTGGATCCATAGGTCATACAAAAACTTGGGCTTATGCCTGATCATGTTCAGTCTCAAAAAATATACAGTCATCTGATACATCATATCTATTTACTACTGAGGTCCATGCCCAGAAGTTGTGTTCCTATAGAACACAATCGCAGTGGCAACATGGCAGAATAACCGTACCCAGTCACGGGGTACTCCTACCACCTGTCTCTGGATGGCTTCAGGCAGATCTTCCGTTGCAGCCATAGGTACTTGGCGAGTTAATCCCTCCAAGTTCCTCTGTATAGCCTGGAGGGTTCTGTCTGGATCTACTGTATCCGCTTCGCCTCTGCGACGCTTATGTCGTGGGTATCCCTCAGGTCGAACTGGTCCAATATCTATTTCATGATCATTTTTGTAAGTCATTTGAATCCAATCAAAAACATGTTTGTTTTTCACATTTTTTCATACATATTGAAAAAATCCAAAAAAATTATATAAGTAAATTTTTTTTGTAAAATTACCGACTGTACCCCATGCTGCGCCTGGTGGAAGGACAAGATCTGGATCACCACGAAAGTCCATCCCGGCATAGGGATAGTCATCCACTGCGATGATTTTTTCTCTCCGCCATTGGAAGAACTCATCATCCCAAGTGGTCCGGGGAACTTCACTCCCCCCCAATCTCTTCATCATGTCTGCCCAGCGGGAAATTCTTGGTTCTCTCGGGCTGCTGATGGTAGAGATCACTCTGGGTCTTAGTACTGGAATCTTCTCAAAGAAGAATGTCATCAAAATTGTACCATATCCAAAATCTTTTGTCTTTGCTTGGCGGATAGAGGTCAATTGTTGCTTCATGTTCATCAGTAGGGCTGTGCACCAATCATATACATGAGTTAAGCATTCCACTGCTATGCTCATTTGCGTCCTGGACGCCTGGTGTAGGGAGGCAGATCCTGCCACCCTGCCAATGGTGAAAAGGAGGATTTTCATGTGCAAATCCCTTAAATCTTTGATTGCAATTTGAGTTCCAACTTTCTTGGAACCCTGTACGCAGTACACATGGACGTAATCTTCCACGGTGAGCCCTCCCAAAGGCTTACCATGCAAGTCTACTGGCTCCCCCCTCCGGGAGAGTCCAGTGATAAAATATATGTCTTCCACTTCAATGCGTACAGGCATCTGATCTATCATAAAGCAGTCCTCTTCCGGTTCCCAATAGTTCACAAGCATTTCGAGCAACCGGACATTGCTCTTCAAATTTGGCATTTTAAAAAACTTGAGTAATCCACAATTCCGAAGAATATTTAGTGATGCTTGGTTCTGCATGACTTCATTGTCTATTGCACTGTGTTCGCGCTCTCTCCATGATACGGTCATCCTGTCAAATTTCAATAATCCATTCATTAGCTATGCATTTTTCATATTGGGCTGCGCATACGCGACTTTATTTGTGCACAGTCGTGTGTATACGCGACTTGGTCATTACCAACCCGCGTATGGGCAAACCCGTGATTTTTAGCAAGAGATTCTATGGTGAAAATTCCTAAATTTTAATTTATGAACAGACAAAATGAATAGCAAGGATGAATTAAGAGCTAACCTGAGAAATTCGGTGGAATTCGACGGTCGGTTGCTCCTGTTTTGATGAAAGAAGCTTTTTTCTCCAGAGCACTTTTTTCCAAATCAGCAATGTAATAATGAACCAAATATGAGGTAATTTGTTTATTTATGCCCAAAAAGTTGAAAATTTTCGCAAAAATTGGTTATGCTTATTTTTTCAATCTGTCTTAAGCTGCATAATCCGGATGCTTGGAAGTGCCCAGTTTGGTATGTTTTTAGGTACATTTTGACGATTTTTGAGGTTTTTTCCGGATTTTGATCCATGACTGCTGACCCGTCATGGCAGGTATATGATCTTCACTGGCATATAGGTTAGGGAATTCACTTTCTGTTGCATTTTTCATACTAGCCTCCATTCTAATCACTTGCCATAGGGTCGATCCCATCAGGTCATGAGTATTACACCCATTTCACTCGCCGATTATTTAATCATGACTTGGTGGTAGAGCCTTCCTTTACATGGGCTTCCTAGTTAGTTCCTCGCTATCACTTGTTGCCCATGCTGCGTTTTATATAGGCTCGGGAGTCCTCTTTAGTCCCGCCATGACTTATGTGTTGAAGCTTCATTCTTCTTCTTCCTCACTATCATTTTTCTGGCTATTACCCTAGAGGCTCCCTGGTGTTGTTGAGTTGTATTACTGCATTGCATATTGGCTACTTGTTTATCTTGGCCTTTAGCCGGCTTCATTTGGACTCAATGTTTAAGCCAAATGTTGACCTTGTCTATCTATACAAGTTAAACCATTGCATGCACTTAGCTATCGCGACTTGACACCCTTTTACCCATGGATGGAACATTCCTCTGAGTATCGCTTACCAGTTTTCGCCACCTTGCATTGAGCATAGGATCATTCCAATCCCAGGAACTAGTGCATCTATTTCTTGATACTCGTTGTATCCATTGTACCATAGCATTATTTTATTCTTTTTCAGGCTTATTATATGAAAAAGACAAAAAAATCAAATATAACAAAAAGAGCGGGAACGGGATGTAACTTCGTTATTTGATGGCAGTACAGTGTCAGTTTGTCGCCCTTGAACAAAGCATATACACTTATATATCTTTCCTCCATTTGGGATGGGTTTAGTTTTGACCTAGGTTTAGCCTTTACCTTGTCTCACTTGTCAGTTCTCCCCCGGTTGTTTATCTCTTCCAATCATATGGAGAGTTTGTTATGCCTCCTGCATAACAGACTTATACAGTGTCACTTTTACTGCCATGGTCATCACGATTCATGCTTTTGTTCAAGGGAAGTCTAACCAGAGTTGGCCATTCTGCGGTGTCTCTTGACTCATTATTCAGTTGGCCTTCCCGGTATTATCAGTATCTTGTTCTATCACATCAGATGTTTTGGTCCTCTGCTCATGCTGGTTTGAGAAGGTCTCCATTGACTTCTCGCTGGCGGGTTTGTCTCTTATCGACTACGACACATTGCTCTGAGAGCAAACCTAGAGCTGCACCCTGGCCCTATTTCCATCATTGATAGGTGACCTTGTGCTCAGCATTTGATCATCATTATGGGTCTTTGACTGAGTGGCTTCCCCTGTGTTCAACGTCAGCATACATTATCACACTTGGGATTCGTGCAGTACCTTGATTTCCATTTGACCCTATCGGTGGATTTCTCGCCTCTGTGTCAGCTTTCATTATTGGTTGGTTCATAGAGTTTCTTCTGTGCGCTAGCTTCATCTTGTGCATGTCGGAAACGTACTTCAGTTTGGTTCCGTCACTCTACTTCGTCCGATTCCTTCCAAATATTGGCCTGCGGGTTACACTCGCGCTGGACTTATGTGGGATGCCTTAATGCCTTCCTTCCAGTAGATCTTTTCCCATCGACTCTGACTCATTGCTCTGGGAATAAGGTCTAGAGTCTTTTTGTCAGTACCTTAGGGTTTGCAGTCATCAGTGGCAGACTCTTCGCTATCGATAGTGGGGATTCATCATTTCCTCCTGATTGGTAGATTCTTTCAAGTGTTCGACTTCAACTCATTCATTTGCACTTGTTAGATTGTACTGGGGCACCTTGACACTCATTTTCATTATTGGTGGGTTGTCTCACGTTGGTTAACAGTATTCATCATTGACCGGTAATCCAACGATTTCTCAAATGGTCGACTCCAGCTCATTTATTCCCATTGTGTAGAATTGTGCCGTCGAGATCGCTGAAGACCTCGGGTTGCATCAAAATCTTTCGGTTCACTTTTGACAGTCCATTTAGTTTCTGCCAGTGATGCCGTTCACCCTTATATGTTGCAGTGTCAGTACAGCAGCATCCTATATGTTGGCTCCTGAGTTGTGTGATTGTACCGTTTATTCCACCTCTTATGATTTGGTACATGGAGATTCACTTACTTATATGATCAAACATCCAGTTGCAGCATCATTGATCAACTTTCTATATGTGATACTTGGACATTGATTCAGACTTATACTTCCGGGCCATGCTCAGATGATTCATTGTGTACTTTCAGTTCAGCTATACTTGTATACATGTTGGATCTATTCAGTACTTTCCATATGATGTATTTTTTTACTGAGCATGGGTATGCCCGCCTCAACATGAGTTGACTCTCTGTTTTCTTTCATTGGTTTTTGGCAGGCTGAAATCTGGTGAAGTCCTCTCTTGTCCTTGTGAAGTTCTTTCTATGTGCATAATACATTTCGGCCATCATGTACCCCTTATGACCTCGTATATGAGGGGGCATCTGTTATAGCATCATTTTTCACCTTCATATGATTCATGATTGCTTTTATGGCTTTGGGCACCCATTCCTACAGACTTGAACAAAATTCACTAAAAAACAGTGTTAAAATCCCCATACGCCAATATGCCCAGAATTTTCCGCGTGTATACGCGAGTCAACATGTACTTTTCCATGTATGCCATTAAAATCATTAAAAATATATATAAAAAATCCCTATTTTCGGGCTGGGTTGATGGTTACTCTGGTAGTTCAACCACCCCAGCACGTGGCCAACTGTTTCCAACTGATTGAAACTACTTTGAGGGAGTATAAAATCCCCTCATGTGTATGGCCTAAGAGAGAGAGAAATTTTATAGACATTATACTCTGTTGGAATCCCAGTTCAAGTCTGATTCCTCGTGCCTCCTACACTTTCCCAGATTTATATCAGGAAACCCTTGTTTCCCGGAGATGTTCATCCATTTATATGCCATCTTGAGTGCACAAGTCTTGGAAGAATCTTAGCGAGGCAAGGGCGGGACGAATCCGGATGACGGTCTGCTCAAAGATCGTGGAAGGATTCAGGTGATCTCTTCACTTTTACTACTGTACATGCTGTTCGTGATAATGAAGAACCATCTTGTTCCTGAACTTGTGTGTTAATGTTTATTTATATATGTGAAAAGATTATCATTTAAGCATTTATTATGGTTTATATAATATTTCGCATGGATTTCACTAACGTTTAGGATAAGTATATGTTGTACAACTAGGTTTTCGTGCACGTTCTTTCTTGTTTTCTAGGTTGAAGGCAGAAGGAGAGTTGCTGGGGGTTTGGACCCCGCGGGATCTACATCAAACGTAGGACTACGGGTGAGTTCTGTTATCGTCGTTAACTATTTTTTTGCATTCAAGTATGGTTGTGTGTGAGTCCTTCTGAATAGCATGCCCTGCTCTGTGGAGGTTTAGACCCAACAAACCTCTAGGGTGATTTTCACCGAAACACCCATACCCATCAGTGTCTAGAGATTATTATATTGTGTCAAGCTCACTATTCCCCTGACCTAAGAGCTATTGTTAATTCTGAGAAAGAATTGTTATTCACTATCACTACAGAATCCATAAACCAAATGCTTCAGTTGCAACCACATCCTAATGCAGTCCTATTGTCTATAGAATTTCTTACAAATATTTATCTGGAGTTAGATTTTCCTAAATTATTTGAGATCTTTCAATATTCATGCCTTCATATGTTAAAATCCCAAAGATTAACCCTCCATATTCATCCTCCAAATTCCCAGAAGGATCAAGACACATTATCTCAATGTTTCCTTTAATCCTTGGTTACTTTACTAATGAGCACACTAATGAGTCTATACTTGGTTTTTTATCCATTTTTGTGCCTGGCCAGCCCCCTACAGTCATTTATAATTATGCTAAGTATATAGCTGATAGTATCCATGATCATCTTGTAAAACTTCCTACCAAAGGTATTTTTAGATATACCTCCTTCCTCTTTCATATGTTCCTCTAGTTCAAGGAAAATAAATTCCCAATGGCCCTTCAAAAGTTGGATATAGAAGGAAATCCACTATCAATTATTTTCTAGACTTCATTAATTAGGAAAGAGTCAACAAAGTTCACTTATGCAAATTTCACAGACTGTTTTATTCACCCATTGATAAATATGCTTACAAGCAGTGTACAGCCAAGGTTAAGTGATGAGATTAAGAAGGTTTTATATCTATCAAAGCAGAGCATAACAGGTAACTGGTATCTTTACCAAAACCACACATATATTAGAGTCTATGGGTCAAACCTCTTGCCCTATAAATTGGCAAAATATTTTCCAATAACAGTTTTTGCCTTAGAGAATATAAGAAAAATTATAAACTCAGATTCTATAAACCTTTTGGATGCTAAAAATAAAACTCAGTTTAAATTGAAAAACCAAAAGCGGGTCCTTTAATATGCAACAATTGTAATGTCCCTTTTTTAGGAACTTGCTGCTCAATCGGGAACATCTTAGATGTTCCATTTTTCCTTCTTCAGTGAGACACTGCAAGTCCAATTCAGAGATCGACTATTGGGGAATTTATAGGATATGTCTCCTTCAAAGAAGGGAGAGATCCTGAGGCTAGCTGGCCCTTCACAAACTCTACCTATGGATATGCAATATTCCACCTCGGGAATTTCTGCTACAGGTGCCCATGAGGACACTGTATAAGGAAGTTGCTACATAAATCAGGCTATCCAACACTGGGATGCCTTAGAAAACTTCTAATATAACTCCCTTGTATAAAATGAGCTTAAAGAAATCACTCTAGATGGGTTATTCAGTTCTCCCCAATCTGGGACTCTGTAAATTTGAATATACCATAAGAGGGAAATGTATGTAGCCATCATTATATGATTATATTAGTAGAAATATACAATAGATAGTTGAGGGACAAGCCACTCAAACTATAAGAGCAATCATCCAATCAATAAACCATGAAGTACATGTTAGGTCCCTATATTACTAGTATAGTCCCTTATTGTTATTAGTGTAACCCCCTTATTGTTATTATTGTACCCTTGTAACCCCCATTTTTTTATTATTGTGCCCTTAAATTATTATTGTTAGGTCGGCTAGGATTACATTGTGGCCCACCAGGATTACATTATGGCCCCATGGACTCCTATATATAGAAAGGAGGTTTTGTAAATTGTATCATCCAAGAATTGTTCATTTATGTAATGTATTGGAGGTTGCCTCCTCGAAGTGGCTTATTTCTAAGGCGTTCATATCTCTTTTCTTCTATTTTTGGAGCTGGTTACACAACATTTGGTATCAGAGCTTTGGATTCTAGGGTTTCGCTGCTCCAAACAGGTCATCGTGGAATTTTCGCTATAACTTTTTTTCTACGAATTTTCAGCAGCTGAAATTTTCAAGGTGCGAAACTGAAATCCTGAGGAAGATTGTCTAAATATTTCAAAGCTTGGCTCGCAATATTTACAGAGATATGATCTGTGGAAGTTAGGTCTTTTTTCATGCTTCTCAATTTAATATAAAAAGGTCAGTGTGGTATTTGCGCTATAAATTTTTTTCTACGAAGGTTCAAAATCTGAAATGTTTAGGATGCAAAGATGAAATCTTGAGAAAACTCATAAAAATATTTCAGAGCTTGGTTCACAATATTTTATGAGATATGATCCGTGGAAGGTAGTGCTTTTTCAGGCTCTTGAATTTCATCTCAAAGAGGTGATCGTGGGAAAGCTCAATAACGCCCTCCGAGTACTTTGGATTGCTGTCGTAAAATTATTTCAAAGCACAATTTGACCGTAGTTTCTTGGCTATAAATTTTTAGAGGGAAAGGAGAAACCGTGATACGTGGAAAGTCATACAAGTTCGCTCTATCGTAACCAAATGCATAATTAGGTCACAGGAGATTGGGCAATAACTTTGTCTTGGAGAATAAAAATATCAGGTCAGACCTGAAGCATTCGAAAGAAGCTTCTGTAGGGCTAATTTAAGTACCAAAATCTAAATATTCAAGTGTCAACTGCGCATAATCCAACTTCAATATCGAGCTCCTCAAAAGCAAGAAAAAGGTCTGTATTTTTTTTCTGAATTGCATAAGTCTTGTTTGAAGAATCAATTTTAATTGATTCCAAGGGCATGTTGTAGAATAGATATTAGTATTGGGTTCTAAAATATGCCCCATAAAAATAATTCAACACCCATTAAGCCTTCAGAAGGCTCTACTATGACTCATGAAGATGAAGAATTGCAACATGATGTATCAAAATTACAAGAGCAAGTGCAACAAATTTCACTCTCGCAAAGAGCAACAAAAAATGAAATGGAAGTTTTGAAGAAAGGCGTGGAAGCAAAGATGGACGGTTTGAAGAAAGGCGTGGAAGCTAAGATGGATGGCATGGAAGCTGGCATGGAAGCTAAGATGGATGACATGAAAGACAACATGGAAAACATGAAGAATGATCTAAAAGCAGACATCGAAGGTTTGACAAAGTTGATACAAGAAATGTTTCCTAATGGTGAAAAGATAGCAGAAGAACCTCATGATGAGAAAATAAATGCTAATCGTGATTTCATAAACTCTAATGTTGGCGGGAAGAACCACCATATTCCAAAAATGGATATGAGGAAGTTTGATGGGAAGGATCCTGTAACATGGATACTCCAGATGGAGCAATATTTTGATCTCCATAATGTGCAAAACACACAAAAGGTACGCATTGCAACTTTACATTTAGAACAAAATACATTTGTATGGTATCGATGGTTTTGCTCCCGTAAAAAAATTGTCACTTGGTCAATTTTTACGGAGGAAATGATAGCACATTACGAGGATACAAAGAGCAACACCTTCTTTAGCCAATTGATAAATCTCAAACAAAAGGGTTTAGTGGGGCAGCACATTGAGGACTTCCAAAAATTGAATATAAGGGTAACTGATATTCCAGAGGAACACAGGATCGATCTCTTCATAGGCACTTTAAAGGATAGCATCCAACATGAAGTTCGTGTTTTGGAACCGGATTCATTGGAGAAGGCATTCAGGTTGGCAAGAAAAGTTGAATGTAAAATAATGGTGACAAGGAAGCCTACCACTCAATTCTATAAAGAAGGAAGTGTTGCTGCGCCTAAATTTCCACAAACTACAAGGTTGACACCACAATAGTTGGAAGAAAAAAGAGCAAAAGGGATTTGCTATAGTTGTGATATCAAATACACTAAATGTCATAAGTGTGCTGAGAAGAAATTATTTTACATAGATTGAGAAGAGGAAGAAGAAAATGAGAAAGAAGAGGATATACGCCAGGAACCAGCCCTAGAAGAGGAAGAAATGAATCCGACCATATCGTGTAATGCACTAGCAGGAATTACCACTCCTCAAACTCTCAATATAGAAGGGCATATCAAGAAGAAAAAGGTAATAGTGTTGATTGATTCAGGTAGAACCCATAATTTTATTCATTGTAAAGTAGCCAAGGAATTAAATTGTTTCCTATAGCCAGCACCAGAATGTCAAGTGATGGTTGCAAATGGAGGAACTATAAATTTATCTGGAAAATGCCATAATATCAAGCTAACCATGGGGGAATATGTATTGACTAGTCCAATGCTTTCCATTCCTATGGGAGGTGCTGATGTTGTACTAGGAGTACAATGGTTACAATCTTTGGGGATGGTAGCTTTTAATTTTCAAGAAATTTTCTTGAAATTTTTTTCAGAAGGAAAGGAAGTGGAATTACGGGGTATTGCCGGGAATCCGAGAAAGATAATAAGCTCTAATGTCATGAAAAAGCTTCTAAAGAAATAACAATGAGGCGTAATCGCACAATTATGCTCACTAGAAGTTCCAACATCAAAATCATCTATTTCTGCAGATCTCCAACAAGTCTTGGAAAATCATTCCAAGGTGTTTGAAACTCCCAAAGGACTCCCACCTATTCGTGATAATGATCATGCTATTCATTTGATTCCAGGAAATGTTCCTCCGAACATAAGGCCTTATATATATCCTTACGTCCAAAAGAGCGAAATTGAACATATGATTACAGAAATGTTAGAGGCGAGTATAATTCAACCTATTCAAAGTTCCTTCTCTGCTCCTGTAGTATTGGTACACAAGAAGGATGGATCATGGTGAATGTGTCCGGATTATAGGCAGCTCAATAAGCTCACCATTAAAGATAAACTTCCCATTCTTGTGATTGATGAATTATTGGATGAATTACATGGAGCAATTTATTTTACCAAGTTGGATCTTTGTTCAGGATATCATCAAATTAGAATGAAGACTAAATATATTCCAAAAACAACATTTCAAACTCATGAGGGTCATTATGAATTTTTGTTCATGCCTTTTGGCCTTACCAATGCACCTTCTACATTTCAAGGGTTGATGAATTCCATTTTCAAACCCTTCCTTAGAAAATTTGTGCTAGTATTTTTTGATGATATACTAATCTACAGCAGGTCTTGGAAGGATGATGTTGAACATGTTGACAGGGTGCTCAAACTATTGCAGGAGAAACAATTATATGCAAAAAAATCCAAATGTTTCTTTGGAGTACAAGAGGTGGAATATTCGGGTCATATTGTATCTCACGAGGGTGTTAAAGTAGACCCTAACAAAATTAAAGCCATTAAGGAATGGAAAGTTCCCACAACCATAAAGCAGTTGCGAGGATTTCTCGGGTTAACAGGGTATTATCGCAAGTTTGTTAAGAATTATGGGAGAATAGCGGCACCTCTAACAACATTATTGAAGAAAGATGCATTTTCATGGACTCCTGAAGCAACTAAGGCCTTTGAACATCTTAAAGAGGCAATGTGCCTAGCACCGGTCTTAGCTATGCCAGACTTCACAAAAACCTTTGTTATGGAATGTGATGCCTTAGGAAATGGAATTGGTGCTGTTTTAATGCAGGAAGGAAGACCCATTTCTTTTTAAAGTCATCCAATCAAAGGAAAGTATTTATAAAATCCTATTTATGAGAAAGAAATGTTAGCAATACTGCATGCATTAAATAAATGGAGAACTTACCTAATGGGAAGACACTTCAAGGTAAAAACTGATCATGATAGTCTTAAACACTTTTTGGAACAAATAATATCTCCAGAAGAGCAGCAAAAATGGGTCACAAAGATGTTGTGTTATGACTTTGAAATAATCTACAAAAAAGGAAAGCTTAATGTTGTTGCAGATGCACTCTCAAGAAAGAATGAAGAGGTGGAAGCATCACTTTGTGCCATTTCTATTATCCAACCAGATTGGATAACCGAAGCAAGAGATGAATGGAAGAAAAAGATGTATGGACACTCATTCAAAATTTACAGCAAGATCCTAGTACATTTGATATATTTAGTTGGAAAAAGGATTCCTTATGGTACAAATATCGCTTATATATTTGTAATAATTCCCAACTAAAACAAAATATTCTTCTGGAAATGCACACTTCTCCTTTAGGAGGACACTCAGGATTTTTAAAAACTTACCATAGGGTGGAGAAAGATTTTTTTTGGGATGACCTTAAATCTGATATTGAAAAGTTTGTGGCGGAATGTTTGGTTTGCCAACAGAATAAAGTGGAGACAATTAAGACCTCGGGACTTCTACAACCTTTATCCATTCCAAGTCAATGTTGGGAGGAGATTTCAATGGATTTTATCACAGGTTTACCTAAGTCCGAAGGAAAGAGTGTCATCATGGTGGTAGTTGATAGACTTAACAATTATGCACACTTTTGTGCATTATCTCATCCATTTAAAGCAAGTACAGTTGCTACTACATTTATGGACACAATTCAAAAGCTACATGGAAGCCCAAAGGTTATTGTGAGCGACAGAGATCCCATTTTTACTGGAAATTTTTGGACGGAGTTATTTTCTTGTTTGGGTACTCAATTAGCTCATAGCTCATCTTATCATCCTCAATCTGATGGTCAAACTGAGATAGTAAATAAATGTTTGGAAGGATATCTTTGTTGTTTTGTATCTCATAAAAAAACACAATGGGTCAAGTGGTTACCTCTCGCTGAATGGTGGTATAACACTTCCTTCCATACTGCAGCAAAAATGACCCCATTTATGGCACTTTATGGATATCATCCACCATCCATCACATCATCTTTAAGGGAAAATTCGAAAGTTCAAGCAGTGGAAGATCACATCGAGCATCAGCAAGAAGTTCTCCAACTCTTAAAGGATAACCTGAATTTGGCACAAAATCGAATGAAACAACAGGCAGATCAACATCGTAGCGAGAGAATTTTTGATGTAGGAGATTGGGTAATTTTACGGCTACAACCATACAAACAAATGTCCCTCAAGCAAGCTAAGAAGGATAATAAATTATCACCAAAGTACTATGGTCCTTACAAGGTGTTGCAAAATATTGGTACTATGGCATACAAATTGGAGCTTCCTGCTTCTTCACGAGTGAATCCAGTTTTCCATGTTTCATGCTTAAAGAAGGTTATAGGCGAAAATCTTCTAGTTCAAACAATATTGCCAGAACTTGATGAAGAGGGAAAATTCATATTGGAACCTGAAGCGGTTATGAAAACAAGAACTCGACAGCTACAGAATCGATCAATTTCAGAGTATCTCATCAAGTGGAAGAACTTACCCACTGAAGATTCTACATGGGAGGATGAGAAGTTTATACAGAAGCACCCAGAGCTACTCAAGCGTTGAGGACAACACTTTTTTAAAGGAGAGGGGCATGTTAGGTCCTTATATTACTAGTATAGTCCCTTATTTTTATTAGTTTAACCCCTTTATTGTTATTATTGTACCCTTGTAACCCCCATTTTTTTATTATTGTGCCCTTGTTCCGTATTATTGGAATTCATTCAAGTTCCCCCGTTGTGGTGCGCTAGATTCTTCTTGACACATGGACTCCTATGTATAAAAAAAGAGGGTTTTATCTAGGTGTATCATCCAAGAATTGTTCATTTATGTAATGTATTGGAGGTTTCCCCGTCGAAGTGGCTTATTTCTAAGGCGTTGATATCTCTTTTCTTCTATTTTTGGAGCTAGTTACACAACAGTACAAGAGTAGCTGCAACTCCATAAAATGTCGGAGTAGCTAAAACTGCGCAGTGTATATGAAGGAATAGTTTCTAAACATAAATTAAATACATATATGGTTGTAAGAATACAATAAATAAGCCCTAGAACAAGATATGGGCTGAAATACAAGATTTCTAGCCTATCTAGGAAGATTGCTAGAAATGCCGGAGAATACAAAAATGTGACAACATAGTTGTCACTGCAACTGATAAAAAATATAAATGAGGCTATGGCAGATCTGAAATAAAAATTCCCTCCTCTCATAATGACTCGAATACAAAGGGTTGATCCCTTTGTCTCAAAAGCAACTCCTCTGAAGCTCCAGAAACCCCTCCCTCACTGCCTCCTCCAAAATAACGCAGTCATTATCATGGACTACGCAGTGGGAGATGATGGAAGTGTTGGCCCATGCCAACTGATTTGAAATAAGCCCGAGAATCCTCCTTGAATATCTGCCAATGAATAGAACCCTCCATCACTGAAGAAAACAAGCCAAGAAGACTCCATGAGTTCCTCTCTAGCTGCACCCAGCTACACAACGTCCTCTCTGCTATAGAAATAATGTTGTAGAAGATGACTGAAGCTATGTTCAATGCTATATTTAGGGAATGAAGCTCAATCCTCATCCTTCCTTTAAGAAGAGGTAGGGATTACTGACCAGGAACACCCTAGTGCCCGAGGGCACCATCACCCTGCTAAACAGCCCGGGGATGCAAGCTCTTGCAGACCCAAAGTCTGAAATATAAAACATTGCATAATGAAAATTGGATACCATATCCTCCATATAAATTGAGAGAACTCTTCTCCACCATGGTCCCACCAATTAGGGTTTCCACCCTCATGTGAAGCTCTTCCCTCCAAAAATGAGCAGCTTCTCTAGGAAGCCTCTTCCTTCTAGGGCATCGCTGTTCAATTTAGTCAATGGTGACTAATCAAGTGAGTTGGGTTCCATTCACACCCTTGGTGTTTATTTCAGCTACTTTATTCACTCCCCTTTCACATTAGGAGTGTTATTTCTTCATCTAAAAGGGCTAAGGTGTCTCCTTACCCATTTTATTAAAATAAAATAAAATGTGCAATTATAATGTCCTTTTTAGCTTGAGGCTAAAAATTGGGGACATTACAACAACAAGGAAGCAGGTACAGAGACAAAAAAATAGTTGCTAGAGTATAAGTTTGATGAAATTTTCTTGTGGAACTATGGTCCTTGTGGAATAATCAGTAGGATGAGGGTGAAATGAAAATTAATCCCATATATTCATGATAAAAAGGCTGAAATTGAAAAGTTTTCCAACCAAGCTGAATGGTTGGAAAATACATTGATGGAAACTGTTAAGCAAGGTGATACTAGTCACACTTTATAGACTCCTATTCAGGAGGATAGAACCACAAAGAGAATAAGAGAAGAAGGCACCTATACAGCTCAAGCAACAAAATAAACTAGAATCAAACTCAGATACAATAAGAAACCTAAGATTAATCCAGCACAAAAAGAAAAGGAAACAATTGAGGTTTTAGTTGAAGAGAATCGAAAGAATGACACTGTGACTCACACAGTAATTGAAAATGAGTAGTAACCTACTACTTCTAACACTCAGATATTGAAAAACAACAGAGCATGGAAACATCTTCATCACATCAAGCAGAGGATAAAGACATAGATATCCAAGAAAAGTATAAACATATCAAGGCCAAAAATGAGGAGATAAAGAATGAGATCTATTCACAATACTTAAAGTAGACTTGAGGGATTCAAAATAGGTTGCGTTGAGCCTTTGATTATAAAATAAAAAGTTTCTAATGACAGTGCTATAGCCAATAGTTTCGAAACCTACAACAACATCAAATTAGAAGAGAGCCGATATTGAAATTCCAATAGAGGACATTCATCCCTTGGATCAGATTGAGTTCCACAAGAAAAGCTCAGAAATGATTTATTCTACCATTACCAGAAAGGCAATGAGTGCCCAAAATCTCCATAATACTTTGACAAATATAAGATATTAGCTTAGGGTTGAAAATGCCTCTTCATATGCCAAAGACACTAGAATCAAGTCCTTAGATGAATTGGTGATTGAAGTAGGGTAAGACCCTGCTAATGTGAAAACTGCAGAAGAATTGGTAAAGAAGAAAAATGTTGATATTTCAGCACTTATAAAGCAACTGAAACTACTTCCAACAGAGCATCCACAAGCTAATGAGATTATGTAAGAGGAAAATAAAAAATATGAGATGATGAATCTCATACTACAAATGATAGCACAGGTCAAGGAGATGGAAACTGAGATGGACAAGCTTGTCCAATAAAAAGAAACTGCAAAGACTCAAAGTGTTCCTCCTACAGTCATTCCCATGGTAACAACAACAATTCCTTCAACTCTAGCAGAAGAGTTAGCACCAAAAGTCCCAATAGCCACAATAGTGCCAGTCACTTCTTCTACTACTTTTGCCATAGAATATTCCACTTCATTAGTCAATAGTCAGATGAGGCCAAAAAACTCATTAAAGCCATGGAAGACATGTCAATACATAATAATGAGATAAATATTTTTAAATAACAAATGAAGAACTTGGAAGATGCCAAGAAATTAGCACAGATAAATTCTAAAACAGAGGAACAAAAGGCCAAAAGGATATGTGAACAAATTGAAAAGGTAGAAACAGAGTTAACCTTGAAAGAGCACATGGCATACATCAAGAATCAGCTATAGTCCAAGATCATTTAGTTAATCAATGATACTTGGCCCTCAATTCGAGTGATTTATGAGTAGAAGGACTTGCTTAAGGAAGCCAAAGAAGAAATATTGAAGACAAAAGAAGATCTTGGTGCTAAGCCTGAAGAAGCCCAAGAAATAATCAAGTTTCTGAATGCTAAAAAAAAGCAAGAATTGGATGCGATAGGGATAACTGATAGAACTGAAACAATTCTTGAGGTAATAAAGGTACTCTCAAAGAAAAACCTAATGAAACAGTTGGAAGAGAAGTTTCAAAATATGGACATGGCCATAACTAGATTCATGGTTAATTTTGACACATTAAGACAAGAAGGCTTGCCAAACATTCTTGTTCTCAATGATAAACTGATGAAGCAAGAAGATTACAACAAGAAGATAAGAGACTTTTCCAGGGATCAGGGAAAATTTTAGGGGTTAATATTCACATGTGGGCTAATTTTCATGCTTTTTCCAAAAAAAAATATTCGTTAATTTCCATTTTCTCAAAAAATTATTCGCCCAAATTTTATACTATAATATTGTTTTACCTTAAAAATCACCAAAATTGTAAATAGAGACTATATAGAATTATTATGAATTCGAATAATTTTACAAAATAATTTCCAAACATTTTACAAATTGCATATTATGCACTAGTGAGATTCGCCAAGGTTTCTAAAATTTCAAATAAATTTCCATGCTTAAAATTTTCCCTATTAGAGATCAAGTAAAAAAGGCAGATTGGCAAGGAATTCCAATAGGAAAGGTGTTGGATAAAAGTGTTAAAAACTTGTTTTATTTACAGCATGAGATTGAAAACCTCCTTTTAGTCAAGCCAACATTTGTTAGGTATACTGAAGCAGATGAGAATTTCAGAAAACTTACAAAGATTAATTTACTAGAAGAGGATTTTTGGTAGATGCTTACAGATTTACTTTAAAAAGATAGTTTGTAGTGAAAGAGGATGAAAAAACAGAGTGTTGTTTTTACACAGTAAAAAAATATTTTTAAAGAAGTAAAAAGTCAAAACAACAGGTTAAAGAGTATCAAAGGTTAAAGTGTATCAGTTAAAGAGTATCAAGTAAGAGATAAAGCTTTAAAATAGATTGAAGACCACTTTTCAGTGTGAAGGACACCTCAAAAAGCTAGCCATGGCCTAAGTGCAACATAAAGATATTTTTCTTTAATAAGTAGGATAGCTTGCAAGTTTGTTATGCAGCTCTCACTATCTTTTTGTAATAAGATATTTTATTTTCTATAGAAAATTCCTATGATTTTTCTAGGATATTTTGTATTACTTTTGTATAAATAATTCATCATTTGAGCTATTAGTGTGGATTAATTGTTGAATATTTATATAGCTGGAACATTCTGAACCTAAGGATTTTTGTAATCAAGCTCAAGTCAGAAGACTAGATTTCAAGGAACAAAGCATCATATTACTAGATTCATGTGTCGGGCCACTGAAGTGAAGTATTTTCTACTGTTATCTATATATTTTCTTGTGTTTTCCATTCATTCATAAATGTGTTCTAAATTTTAATGTGAAATCAACAATTGTTATATCAGAATTTGTTAAAAGCACTCTATTATTGACTGGTTTTCATTTAAATGTTTTCCTTTATATCCAGAATAGGGAACCCTTAATTTCTCCCTAATTTCGATTGACCCCTATCCTCTCACTCCATATCTGGATCAAATAATTCCTAGTTGCTCTTTATCCTGATTAAACCCACTCCACTAATCAACCTTTAAAGATATTTAGTGACTCTGCTATCTTTCCCGCTAAAAATTTGACATTAGACCTTGATCCTAATCTTTCTTCTTGACACATTGACTCCATCTGCCCAATGGATTACAGATTCGCAACTATCCATCTCCTTAATTTATTTTCCCACAAAAACCAATCAAAATCCCCAAAGCCAATTTGCCTGGTATAACTAGCCTAAAATCAAATATAAAAAAAAGTTAAATCTTATAGAGAGAGCCTTCTTTGAGCCTTAGGAAGGTTAGATCATAAAGCTTAAAATTAGGTCTATGGTTACCTCTAATATTCTTTAAACTATAAAATGAAAATATCACAACTTTGAGAATTATTAGAGTGATAAAATAATGGCAACCATACTGGGATCTAACCAATACTCAGTTTTAAAATAGACCTTAAAGTAAATATTTTCATTATCTTTTACCCTAAGGATTTTTTTAATAAGTTGTGAGTATAATTTCATTAAAAATTGTAATTCTGACTTTGAGAAGAGTCTACTATACCAGGTAAAATCTAGATCCACAACCCGCTGTCATAGTAGATGATATTGACATAATTGGAAAAAGGAATAAAAAAGTAGAGGATTTAGGTAATAAAGTTTCCTCAGTTAGAGCAAATTCCATTCCAAAACAATTAGAAACTACACAAAAAATTGATTTTGATTTAAATTTTGAACATTCTTAATTCAGAAACAAATCAGAAAGTGACATAAATAACACTGTTATAGATCCTGATTTTAGTTCATATCTTGAAATTAAACAGGAAACTGTTTTAGTAGACTCTGAATCAAATATCTTTGAGTTTTATGATAAAATTGATGCAATAAATGCCACTATACTTAAGGAAATAGATGAAGCTATTTTTTAGCATTTAGTTGAATTAAGTGCTTTATCAGCTTATATCCCTAAGCCCTCTACCACTCATTTAGATACCAACCTTTTAGAATCTCAAGGTTCATCTTTATTTTCCACCACATCCTCCAATATCTCCACCACACTTCATTCCAAGGATCCATTTATTCCTATACAACCATTCCAACCTAGAGTATTATTCCCATCCTCCACCACCTCATCTCCATCCACTAGTTTTCCTTCTCTATTTTCCAATACATCATTCTCATTCCAAAATACCTCTTCATATTTCCCAAATTCATCTTTTTGTTTCTCAACCACATTTTCTAGTACATCTTCTTATATCCCAATCTCATCTGCAAGTTCTTTAACTACCCCAGCAAATACTTCTAGCTCTACCCAAAGTGCTTCCAATTTACCTCCTAGTCAAGCTAGAATTCAAGCCATGGTTGCTAAATATGCTCCATTGGTCCTTCTAGCTTAGTTACATGACATTCCCCAGGACTATCAAAGAAAAATACCTCTATTTGATCAAACCACTCAATACACTGCCAAACAACATGTAAATGGGATGACAAACTATTTTGAACTTCATGAAATAGATGAGTCTGATGTCCAAATGAGACTGTTTTCTCGAACATTAACTAGGGAGGTGAAAAAATGGTTTAGAGGTTTAAATGCTGGTATTATTATTGTTTTAGAAATTTTCCATAGATTATTTCTTAATACATGGGAAAAAAAGAAAAAACCATTACAAATTTTATCGGAATTTGAGAGTATTAAAAGAGCACCTAATGAGACATTCCAAGATTATTGCACTAGATACAATAGCATTATAATGTTGGGTGTGGAGCCTGATTATCTTGTTTACTTTGTATCACAGCATTGGACCCCTGTACCTTGAAAGGGGCGGCAACGCCGCCCGTAATTAATCGCTGTCGTGGGGGGTCCAAGGGGGGGCAGCAGCGCTTTTCGAAGCCCCCCCTGGTGGGGGATTTTGGGGGCAGTGCTCCCAAAGCTAAAAACAGATGTAAAATTGCCTTGTAAAAGTATAGTAATTTCTAGTCAATCTGGGCCGTTCATTAGGCAAATGATCTGACGGTAGAAGTTATGTTTAGATTAGGGTTTTTTGCCCTAGAAGGCAACCCCTCATTTTTATGAGGGCATTGTATTGCGGCTATGTATTTGTATGTATATTCTCGGAGCAAGAAACAGAGAAGGAGACTGTGAGAGAGAATAGAGGATATTACAACAGATCTACTGCAGGTTTTGTCTCTTCATTTTTGTTGGATAATAAAAAGGAAGGACTAGCTGTTCGGGGTGGACGTAGCCCAAACTGGGTGAGCCACGTATATCTGTGTCTCTCTAGTTTTATGTGTTTTGTGTGCTTTTATTTTCTGCATATTTTTATGTGTTCCATTTCTTTGTAATATTTAATTTTCTAAGAACTGGTATCAGAGCCGAAGGTATAGTTGGCTGATAAAATCACAGAAAAGAAGGGTTTGTGGTTCGAGTGGGAGAAATGGTGGATGATGGTAAGTTTATGGTCGAGAAATTTAATGGCCAAAACTTCCCGCTGTGGAAGATGCAGATGAAATATTATCTGTATCAAAAATATCTGTACCTACCATTGAGCGGAAAAACAAAGAAGCCGGCGGCCATGATAGACGTGGAATGGAACATTCTTGATAGAAAGGCACTCGGAATAGTACAGTTGTGTCTTGCGGCATCAGTCACCTTCAATATTTTGAAGGAAACAACAACAGAGGGTTTGATGTAGACGTTGGCGAAACTATATGAAAAACCCTCGGCCTCAAATAGGGTATTTATTATGAAACGACTATTTAATATGAAGATGTCGGAAGGTGGATCTATTGCAGACCATTTAAATGAATTTAATACAGTTACCAGTCAGTTAATTTTTGTAGGGGTAAAATTTGATGATGAATTTAGAGCTCTGTTATTCTTATGCTCATTGCCAGAGAGTTGGAATGGTTTAGTAATGGCCATTAGTAACTCTGTCTCTGGATCTAGTACTTTAAAGTTTGATGATGTTGTTGGTGCTATCCTTAGCGAGGAAATGCGACGGAAAAGCTCCGGTGAAACATCAGGTAATGCTTTGAGTGCAGAGTCTAGGGGAAGAAGAATGGAAAGAGGAAAGAGCTCGGGATATCACAGTAAATCAAGGAAAGGCAGATCCAAGTCTAGATCGGGGATAGTGTGCTGGAATTGTGGAAAGAAAGGACACCTAAAGAAAGACTGTAGATCTCGGAAGGGAAAAGAAGGAGACACACAGCAAGAAAACAATCATGAAGCAAATGTGACAGGTTATGTGTTACAAGATGCTTTGATTCTTTCTTTCGAAAATGTTACTCATTCTTGGGTTGTAGATTCAAGGGCTTCATTCCATGCCACACTTGATAAGAAATATTTTCATGACTATGTTCAAGGAGATTTTGGAAAAGTTCATTTGGGTGATAATAAACCCTGTAAAATTGTTGGAATGGGTAAAGTTCTTGTAAAAAAATAGAATGGAAACCAATGGCTATTAAAGGAGGTAAGACATGTTCCAGATCTGAAGAAAAATCTGATTTCAACAGGGCAGTTAGGCAGTGAAGGTTGTGTGACAACTTTCACAGATAAAACTTGGAAGGTCACCAAAGGAGCGCTGGCAATAGAAAAAGGTGAAAAGGTTGGTACATTGTATTTATGCAATGGTATTTCTAACTCTGTTAATGCTTTAACTTCCAAAGGATCAGATGCAACATTATGGCATCATAGGCTCGGACACATGAGTGAGAAGGGAATGAAGATTCTTCACTCAAGAAATTTGTTGCCAGGATTGAAGAATGTTGATTTGGATTTATGTGAGAATTTCATTTATGGAAAACAAAAGAGAGTCAGATTTCTCAGAGTTGGGAAAGAAAAGAAGAGCGAAAAATTGGAGCTTGTGCATACGGATGTATGGGGACCTGCTCAGGTATCATCTCTCGGTGGCTCTCGTTATTATGTTACTTTTATTGATGATGCAACTAGAAAAACATGGATTTATTGTATTCAGAATAAATCTGATGTATTTGATATTTTCAAGAAATGGAAAGCTTTGGTTGAGATTGAGACAGGAAAGAAGTTGAAGTGTCTCAGATAAGACAATGGAGGTGAATATTGCAGCAAAGAGTTTGATAGGTACTGTTCAGAGCATGGAATTCGTAGAGAGAAGACAGTTCCAAGAACACCACAAGAAAATGGTGTGTCAGAAAGGATGAACAGGACAATCATGGAGCGTGCAAGGTGCATGAGATTGCATGCAGGATTGCCTTTACAATTTTGGGCAGATGCTGTAGATACTGCTGTTTATCTAATAAACAGAGGGCCTTCAAGTTCCTTGGATGGTGGTATTCGAGAGGAAGCATGGACAGGTAAAAAGGTAAACTACTCTTTTTTAAAGCCTTTTGGTTGTGAGGCCTTTGTCCATATTAATAAAGAAAATAGAACAAAGCTTGAGGCAAAATCAAAGAAATGTACCTTTATTGGATATGGTGTTAATGATTTTGGTTATCGCTTATATGATTATAAAAATCACAAAATCATTAGGAGCAGAGATGTAATATTCAATGAAAAGGTCTTGTATAAGAATCAGTTGCAGGAAAAGAAACAGGAAAAAGAAAGCAAGGAATACGCGGTTCTTGATGAGATATTTGAAAAAGTAAAGGTGCCTGAAAATAATAATAATCAACAACCACAGCAGCAACAACCACCACAACAGCAACAGGCACCTCAAACACCTGAAAGTGGTGTTAGAAGATCTAGCAGGATAAGTAGACCCCCTGAACGATACTCTCCTTCATTATATTATTTATTGTTGACTGATTCTGGTGAACCTGAATGTTATGAAGAAGCAATGCAGGTTGAAAGCAGGAAGAAGTGGGAGCTAGCCATGGAAGAAGAGATGGACTCCTTAATGTATAACCAGACTTGGGACTTAGTCAGGTTGCCTGCAGGTAAAACTACATTGCAGAATAAATGGGTTTACAGGCTGAAGGAAGAAGATGGAGGAAAACAGAGGTACAAAGCTAGACTTGTGGTGAAGGGGTTTGCACAGAAAAAAGGTATTGATTTTGATGAAATATTTTCTCCTGTTGTTAAGATGAATTCAATCAGAACTATCTTAAGTCTTGTAGCAGCGGAAGATTTACATCTTGAACAGTTAGATGTAAAGACAACATTTCTCCACGGAGATTTGGAGGAAGAGATATACATGCAGCAACCAGAAGGATATGAGGTAAAAGGGAAAGAAAAATTGCTGTTCAGGTTAAAGAAGAGCTTGTATGGCTTAAAGCAGGCTCCAAGGTAGTGGTATCTAAAATTTGACAAGTTTATGTCTGAACAAGGTAATACTAGATGTCACTCTGATCATTGTGTTTATCTAAAAAGGAAAAATGATGGCAGGTATATTATATTGTTATTGTATGTAGATGAAATGCTTGTTGCAGGGTCTAACATGCAGGAAATAAATGTGCTCAAAAGAAAATTGGCAAATTCATTTGCAATGAAGGATTTGGGAGCTGCAAAACAAATCCTTGGTATGAGGATAACTAGAGACAGGAAAAATCGCAAATTAACACTATCTCAGAATGAGTACATAGAAAAGGTGTTGAAAATATTTAATATGCAGAATGCAAAACCAGTTAGTACACCTTTTGCTAGCCATTCCAAACTTAGTAAAGAGATGTACCCCAAGACCCAAGAAAAAATGGACTATATGTCTAAAGTTCCATATGCATCTGCAGTTGGAAGCTTAATGTTTGCAATGGTTTGCACAAGGCCTGATATTGCACATGCAGTGGGAGTTGTGAGCAGGTACATGAATAATCCAGGAAAATAACATTGGATGGTAGTAAAATGGATTCTCAGATATTTGAGAGGTACCACAAATCAATCATTATTCTTTGGTGGTTCAAACATTGCTCTACAGGGATATGTTGATGCAAATATGGCAGGTGACAGAGATAACAGGAGGAGAACTATAGGATATGTATCTACTGTAGGTGGAATAGCTGTCAGTTGGGTTTCAAAAATCCAAAGTGTTGTTTCACTTTCAACAACAGAAGCTGAGTATGTTGCTGCTATAGAGGCTAGTAAAGAAATTATTTGGTTACAAAGGTTTATGGATGAATTGGGTAAGAAGCATGATATGGGCACACTATACAGTGATAGCCAAAGTGCTATTAATCTTGCAAAGAACTCAGCATTTCATTCCAGGACTAAACACATACATCTCAAGTACCATTTCATACGGTCAGTATTGGAAGATGGAGACTTGAAGCTGGAAAAGATACACACTAGCTAGAATCCTCCAGATATGCTAACAAAAGTTGTAACCAGGGAGAAACTAAGAACATGCTCAGTTTCAATTGGTCTTCAAGGATGACGATGAAGATGAGGAACAACCAGGTCCAAAGAGGAGTCATTGTCCGGCAAATGAAATAGCGGTGGAGTTGCTACAATCATTCTCCAAGTGGGAGATTGTTGGGTGTGGAGCCTGATTATCTTGTTTACTTTGTATCATAGCATTGGACCCCTGTACCTTAAAAGGGGAAGAAACACCGCCCGTAATTAATCGCTGCCGTGGGGGGTCCAGGGGGGGGGGGCGGCAGCGCTTTTCGGAGCCCCCCCTGGCGGGGGCTTTCGAGGGCAGCGCCCCCGAAGCTAAAAACAGATGTAAAATTTCCTTGTAAAAGTATAGTAATTTCTAGTCAATCTGGGCCATTCATTAGGCAAATGATCTGACGGTAGAAGTTATGTTTAGATTAGGTTTTTTTTCCATAGAAGGCAACCCCTCGTTTTTATGAGGGCATTGTATTGCGGCTGTGTATTTGTATGTATATTCTTGGAGTGAGAAATAGAGAGGGAGACTGTGAGAGAGAACAGAGGATATTACAACGGATCTACTGTAGGTTTTGTCTCTTCATTTTTGCTGGATAGTAAAAAGGAAAGACTAGCTGTTCGGGGTGGACATAGCCCAAACTGGGTGAACCACGTATATCTGTGTCTCTCTATTTTTATGTGTTTTGTGTGCTTTTATTTTCCGCATATTTTTATGTGTTGCATTGCTCTGTAATATTTAATTTTATAACATATAATTCAATTCCTGCTAATCTTAAGCTTCCTCCATACTATGTTTTTCTCAAATTCCCTGATGGATTTGATACAGACATAGCATATCAATTAGGAGAGAGGAATCTTGAAACTTTAGAGAAAATGAAAAATAATGTTGTTAGTGTAGAAGCAAATATGTTAGCAAAGAAATCTAGGTTAAGGAATGAAAGAAGAGTAACAATAAAAGAAGAGGCATCTAGTTCAGATTTAAAAATAAATCAATTAGAAAAAACATTAGAAAGAATGACGGATAGGTTAGATAATATGGAAAGGAAGCCACAATGGGATAAATAACAACGGATTAGAAATCCAAATTTCAGGAAAAACACTAATACTGGAAAATCTAGAGAATCAACACCTAACCAAACAATATGACCACCTTTCCAAGAGAACTACACTGAAAGTTCTCATTATAATGAAGATGATGAGGACACCATCAATATAATGGGTATTAATGATGATAACACTATATTTCTTACACAAGAAGGTCAAGATCTATATGACTTACAAAAAATGCAATTAGGTTCTGGTGAATCATTTGATTACAAACAAGGTTATGACTTTGCTATCAATGAAGTACATAATCAATATAACCTTAGAAGCAAGAAAAACATAGAGCCTCCTACTAATAAATATGCTCAAACACAAAAAAAGAAAGCAGTAGAAGCTCCCACCACTAAAGTTATCCAAATTTTCCCTAGGGAAAACAAGAAAAACTCTAACTCATCCCAGCAAATTTCAAGCCCTAAAATTTCATCTAGTCCCACAATTGTTGATATAACATGTTGTAGCTCCTAGAGAAAACCTTGAGTTGTATAAAGGCTAGTGCCTAGGACATCTTAAATTCAAGGAGCATATGACTCAACTGACTTTAGTTGGAAATTTTCGGCTCTTATTGCAACTATCACTCAAATGAATGGTTTTAATAAGGGTGGAACCAAGACCCCAAAGTTACACACAACAACTAGGAAAAATATAGAAACTAAGTACAAAATGCAATAAGTAAATGCATCAGATAGCTCTAAAACATAATGTTGTAAAGGGGGCCGACTTCTAAACTGAATACACAGTTATCAAGTTATATGTGAGCGATGAATATGGCAGAAGGTGCAGTAAGATATCAACTATAACTGGGCTTATTAAAAGATAAGAATCCATATATATTGGGCTTATTCAAAGATAAGAATCCATATATCTAGGCTTGTTCAAAAATAAAAATCCATTATAGTTAGTATCGGAAGAACGGCGGAAGAGATAGAAAATGAAACAAAGTATCATGCCTGAGCCATATTTAAAGCGTTATAAATGAGTAATTATGAGTATCTTCTATGATAAATTCACATTTAAACATGGGAGCACTCTCATTCTAGAGCATTAGATATAATAAATGTAGAGAGATATGAAATGAACATTTGTATTAAAAAACATGGAGAAGAGTTAAAAACTGTGAATCTTCTAGAGCGAAATCCCCAATTCCAGCAAAAATTCTTATTACTGAATCCCTACGGGAACTTCAAACATCCAAAATCAAAGTTCATACAAAACACATACAGAATACTCGAGCTAGTGAGTCCTTTGGAAAATATGGAACCTTTTGTTAGTGTTTTCTTCCTGTTTTTATAACCTCTAATTCCTATGCGTGAGAAGATATTTTGGGAAAATATCTTCCCTGTGTGCTTGTATGTTGTTTCAGGTCTAAATAAAAAACATAAATGATGATGAGGTATAACTTCCTCTCATCATCTTACAACACAAGCCTAGAGCCGTTTCCAACTGAAATGTAAACAATTTACTAACTGAAAGTGAAAACTGGAGGAGTGAAATAAGGATTTCACCCGAAATGACAAAGTGAAAAGGACATAAGGTAAAAAGGCCATACAGGCCCAGTTGTGAATTATCATTGATGTTTCATGAGGTGGATCCGCCCCAGCTGCTGGAGAAAGCAATACCGTTAGTCGTGGGAAAGACTAGCCTTCTGTGCTGGAGGGTCCTATAGAATGGCAAATGGTCATGATCCATTGACTTGGACGTGGAATTGACCATCTGCATATTTTTTTCCCTGCTTCCTGGGCGTGGAATATTTTCAACCTCGATCTTGAGCCACTGTGATTGGATATGGGATGGTCCGCATACTTAAAATGCCATGAAAGCCTGCACAGACAACAAACTTGTTAAATAAATCCTCCGATGAGGGGTAGACTTCTTCAGAAGGCTCGGGTGAGACCGAAAGAGCAATGTGGAGGCAAGAAATGCAGCGGAGGTGTTTCCATGGTGAAAACATGGTTTGAATCCAATCTGGTGTGAAACTATGCAAAAGGCGGTTTTGTAGAGAACCCGAGGCGATTTTTGCACGGGGATGGGGCGATAAGTGGTTTTACCCCAGGTGAACGTGATAGGGCTCAGGTGTTGACACCTATCCCTCTAAAAACACCCATTTCGTGTTGAATTTGGGTGTTAAAGTATTTTGGTGGATTGGGTGCGAAAATAGTTCTAGACCATCAGATCTAGGAGATCAACGGCTGAGATCAAACGGGAAGGGAGAAAGGATGTGCGAGAGGAAGAAAGGTGGGACCCAGTGGATGATGTCATCATTTTTGTCGGGTAGAAAAAAGCTATTAGGTGGAATTGAAAAGAGGGGATCAATGGGAGCCATTTCATCATGAGGATCAACGGTTGGGATCTGGCGATGAAGGAGAATGGAAAGGGCAGGGTTGAAAATGAGGGAGTAATATGGGTTGTTGGATTTGGAGAAATGGATGGCTGAGATTGAATCGGGGGCTTTGCATATCGAAGATCCAGACAGACGGGAGGGGGAAACACGGAGGGAGCGATTGTGATATGCCGATGGAGCAAGAGCCGTTGGATCGAGGATGAGATCAACAATGGAGATTGAATGGAATCACAATGAAAAACCCAGCGCAGTCGGGTGGGACCAGAGGGATTATATGGGAGGAGAGTCGATGGCGGTCGGATCTGGAGAAGGTTGACGGCTGAGATCAAATGTTGGGGGGATGGAGGGTACGGACGGGTTTGCAGGTCGAGCGCCTCTGTAGTGAATATGGACCGTTGGATGAAGATCTTCTGCAGTCAAATGAGTCAACTGCGGGGGCACTGGGGAGTATGGGCCACTTTGGTCGGGTGCCCCCGCAGTGTACCTGCACCATAGATTTGGGTTAATTGGACGATGGAGGATGCATCGCAGAATTGCACAAAGGCATGAATGGTGCGAGGGGAGGGGTGAAAGGCAAATGTGCGATGAACCGAGGACTGTCCAATCAGGAGGATCGATGGTTTGGATGGTTTTGGAGAATGGCAAGCAGAAGGGGCTTGAACGGGAGGAAAGTGATAATGTGATGGCGTGATGACCTTCTGATCAGGAGGATCGGTGGTCAATATTAAATCGGGGCTTCTGAAAAATGAATGGAAGAGGTGGAGGACAGCGTAACGGTAAAACAACACTAACCGTCAGATCTGGGGGAGCCAGATCAATGGTCCAAAACATATCGGCGAGATGGTTTGGTAAGTGATGACCGGAAGGAACACTGGCGGTGCAACAAAGCGAGGACCGTTAGATTTGGGAGAGATCAATGGCTAGGATTCCATTGGTGGGGGATGATCATTAGCGGAGAAGGGAAGGCAGAAGGGAAAGGGCGAACCCCGATGCGATGGAGCGATGCGATGACCATCAGATCTTGGGGAATGGACAATCCAGATATTATCGGAGGATCGACCATCAACGAAATGGAAATCTTGGAAGTGGGAACCTGGAAAGAGTGACGTGCAATCACTGATGGGCTTAATGCTCAGTCACGTGACCCAGTCTCATGGCGAAAAAGGGGCTCGGGCTTAAGAGAAAGGGGCTTAGAGGCCTGATATTCAAAAATGAGCACTTTTAAAGCAAAAAGGTGGATTTTTAGCCTTTTCAGGGGTTCCAATAGGTGAAAAAGGGACTTTGACAGTCCATGCAGTCCTTGTTGTATTTTCTTTGCAGTATAAGGCTCCTTGTCATTAGACATCCCAGCTCGGTGAGGGATGTCATAACAACATTGGCTCCACCTGGGGATGACCCGTTTCTCCTCGAACGCGTCGAGAAATCCGCAGACCATCTATTTGCCTTCTTCTTATGAACACAGTCTCCTTGATGCCTTCTCTTCTTCCTTCATGACAACTCAAATAGCAAACATCATAATAAAAGCAACTGAATAATGTACAATATCATACATCAGACCTTTTGGCTTGGATCAATACTAGAAAAAGGGTTTTAAGAATTTCCTATTCACAAGGGCTTCGAGAAAATCACCCTGCAAATTTTCCAGTTTAAAATTGTTGTTTCCTCCCTCTTCAACAATTTTGGAAGGTCTGAACCATAGAGGATCAAACTTTCCATTATTAACTTTCTCAGCCCTTCTTATATCCGATCTTAGCTCTAGATCTCCGACCTGCATCTCTTTATCCTTAGCATGCTGATCGAACATGTCTTTCATTTTCTCTTGCTACTCAGTCAACCTCTGATTTACTCGACTTCAAGTCTCTTCGAGCTCTGCTAACTGATTCATTCTTCTGGTAAGATCATTTGGTTCCTCTTGACAATCTTGCATGAACCTAGCCACAAGTGAGGGCAATTCCATTGGGAAAACTGCTGCTCTACCATAGACCAGTTCATATGGGGATTTTCCTGCTAACCTCTTACTAGTGATTCTATTTTCCCATAGCGTAAACTTGAGTTGAGAATCCCAGTTCTTCTGGCTTTCATTTATGGCATTTTTCAATGCCCTTACCAAAGTTTTGTTTGAGGATTCTGCTAATCCATTTCCCTGCACATAGTATGCAATAGAGTTTCCTAACACAATATTATACTGTTGGCAAAAACTGATAAATTTGACAGACTTAAAAGCCTAAGCATTATCTGTGAAAATCTTAGTAGGGCAGCCAAACCTTCAGATAATGTTATCTTCCATAAACTTGATCACCACTGTGTCTATAACATTCCTTGCTGGCAAAGCCTCTAGCTATTTAGTTAAGTAATCAGAGGCTGTTAGTATCCACTTGTGTTTCCCGCTTGAGGTAGGATGATTTTCGCCGATGAAATCGATTCCCCACTGTTGTAAAGGTTATTCTATGTGCATTGGGATCATAGGCAAAGGTGAAAACTTCTGCCTTTCAGCAAATTTATAACATTTTTCATAGGCCCTTACCTAATCATAAGCATCTTTGAAAAGTCTGGGCCAGAAAAAGCCTGCTTTCAGAATCTTGTGTGTCACGGCCCTCCAGCTGTAGTGGAAACCATAGATGCCCTCGTGGAATTTTTCCATCATTTATTCTACTTCATTTTCCGTGAGACATAAAAGTAATATGCCTGATGGGTCTCTCCAGTACAAACGGCCATTTGCTACAATGAACTTCTGAGATTTTAGCCTCAGCGTTCTATACTTTGACTTGTCGCAGCTTGGAGGACATCTAAGATTTAAGAGGTATTCTACAATTTCTTTGTACTATGCACTGAGAAGGTACTTCATATGGGTCTTTTGTGTAGCGGTTTCTATCCTGCGCTACTTGTCTGCTCTCCCAGGATCTTCATTGGCCACCATAGACAAATTTATCCCCAAAGCCTAACAGTTTGATTCAGAAAGGATCTTGGCTAATCCCTGTCCCTTTATTAGCTTAGTACGGCATATCTCCAACTCATACTCATGTATCTTGGCTATCCATTTGCCTCTCTTTCCTTCACTATCTCCCTGAACCAAGATGTCTTTCACAGTCGCTGTGGGTACGAATACAGTTATAGCTGACTGCAATACATATATCTGAAAAGCCTTCAGGGATTTGACCAAGGCATAAGCCTGTTTCTCCAGGATGTTATATTTTAGCTGAGCGTCGTGAAGCACTTGGCTAAAAAAGGCAATGGGTTGTTCATGACCTTCCTCATTTTTCCACAATAATACAGCTACGATGGTGTGGGGAGATGAAAACAAAAATATTATGAAGGGTTTCACATAATCCAGTCCTGCCAATACTAGGGCTTCTGCGAAAGCATTTTTAATTCTGTTAAAAGCTTCCCGTGACTCAGTAGTCCATTTTACTTCGTTATCCTTCTTCTACATCTCAGTTATGTACTGGACTATCACTGCATAGTTCGATATGAATCTTCTCAAGAAGTTTATACGTTAAAGAAAAACTTGGACCTCTTTTTTTTTTTTTTTTTGGGCAAGGATATACCATTTATGACTTCTACTCTTTTCGGGTCAATTTTTACCCCTGCCTTTGTTACAATATGCCCCAGCAGTTTACCCTCTTCTAAAGAAAAAAGAGATATTTTAGGGTTTAAAGACAATCCATAGCTGCGACACTTGTCAAAGGTTCTGTGAAAATGCTCTATATGTTCAGAATCCACCTTTGAGAAGACTATGATATCGTCCAGGTACACGACCACGAATTTGTCTTGTTCCCCCATGAAAACAATGTCCATGGCCCTTTGAAATGTAGCCCCGGCATTGATCAATCCAAACCGCATTCGAGCATACCTAAATGTTCCCCAAGGAGTGGTGAATGCAGTTTTCATTTGGTCCTCTAGAAGCATGGCTACTTGATTGTACCCAGAAAAGCCATCCATCATAGACATACATGAAGATCCTACCACCTTTTGCAATATATGGTCCATCTTGGGCAGCGGATATTTGTCTTTTAGAGATGCTCTATTCAAGTTTCGAAAGTCAACACACAATCTTATTTCTCCGTTCTTCTTTTGGACTGGGACTAAGTTGGCCACCCATTCAGAATATCTTAATGGCACTATAATCTTAGCCTTCAACAGTTTCTTGATTTCCTTTTCTATGGAAGGAAGGAGTAAAGGATTAATCTGTCTTGATTTCTGTTTGTGTGGCTTAGCATCTCCATTTAATGGAATCTTGTGCTGGATAATGCTAATATCAAAGGTCTTCAAATCTTGATAGGACTAGGAAAAGACGTCTTTATATGTCTGAAATAGCTTTCGATATTTCTCTTTGTATTCTTCGGGTACCTTATTAGACAATTTCACCAGCTTGGGATCAGCCTTTGTGCTGAGGTTCAGGTCATCTACCTTATTTTCTTCAACAACCTTACTTGGTTGGATTGGGACATCATTATTATCAAATAGTCTCTCTAGTGGGACCAGTCCTCTGGGTATTACATTCCCTTTGAGCTGCAACACCTTGTGCCCAGCTACGGTATCCTGCCATTTATTCTGAGGAAGCTCCTCAGTGTCTTCATCGCCAGCATCTATGTCCATATTAAAGAATTCCCCAACAGTCTCCATGAATATTTTCACTTTCTCTTCATCTTCAAACACCTAGCAGTGTTTGACATTGTCAGGGATGGAAGGATGGTAGTGAACCTCTATCTCATACCTCAAGAGGGGATTCTGAGGTGGCTGAAAAGTGCTTGCGGCTACTGCAAGAGAGTTTTCCATTCTATTTTGGTCTCTTGGCATGAATTGAATATTGAATTCTAAGAAGAAATACTCTACCAAATCCCATACCTCATTTCAGTAAGCCCTTAACTGAGGGTGCTTAGCTTGACATTGATTTCTTACTTGTCTCACCACTAGTTTTGAATCTCCCAAAACCTTCAAGCTCTGAATATTCATATTATTTGTTGTTTGTAGACCTGGAATCAAGGCTTTGTATTCGGCTACATTTTTCATGGCTTCACATTCCAATTTAAAATATAATGGGACCAACTGTCCAGTAGGGGAGATCAGGAGAATCCCAACTCCATTCCCTTCCTTTGAGTTGGCTTCGTCAAAGTGCAAGGTCCAAACCCCACCTTCTTCATTTCTTGAAGACTGTTCAGTATTTACTTGACAGAAAGATGGCTCCTGCAAGTAATCTTGGTCTTCCTCAAGCATTAGACAAGAAAAATCACCCTCTTTGCTGTACACCAGTGAATTTACTGAATTATCGGCTTTAGTGACCATCTTCACAAACCTTGTTTCTCAGTATAATATTCTTTCTTGGCCTCCAAACACAGGGATGGTCGCATAGGTTAGGTCCAGCATGGTAGATCCTCTGATTTTTGTACCCCATGATCTTGATAACAGCATCCCAAACCGAGCTGGGATGTCGGCCACTACTATGTCCATTACCACACTCTTAGCTAGAATTTGGACTAGATTTACCACCAAATCCTTGCTCATCCTTAAAAATTAGAATCTCTTAGAATAAAAAGAGTAGAGATATTTATATGTTCGAGTGATCTGCAGCCCCAATTTCTCCATCACTGACAGAGGTAACAGGTTATGGGACACCCCGGAATGCAGCATAGAGTTCTCCAACAACAAATCATGAATTACTAAAGAGACATAGAAAGGAGGAGTTGAAGCATCTAATTCCTTAGCATGAGGACCAAACATTACCATAGGCCTTTCTTCCTGGAGGTTTAAACTATCTGGGATTGGGGCTTCTCCTTGAGGAAGAATGAAAGAAGACACCTGAGACTGATAGACTGGATGTTTCAGGGGTTCAATTAGGGGGACTGGGATTTTAACTTTTTTGAGTTCTTTTTGAAGATTAAAAGCAAAGGGAGACTTCTCTATGGTATTTTCCTTTGGTTCATTTATCATTTCTGAAGGTTTCTCTTCCTCTGAATAGGTTTAACATTTATATTTGGATTAGAGGCCAACTTAGAAGAGGAAGGAAGGGAGTCCTTGGAATGAAAAGTTTCAGTTATAGGTCTCTTACCTTTATCTCCAAATTTCTAAACAACTGTCTCCTTTTGAGGCATCTCTTCTTCTTTTTCTTGTGTGCATGTCCTCTTCCTAGAGGACTTGAGATCATATTTTTTGTTGAGCATGAAGTCCACGATTTTCTTGCAGGAATCATCAATCTCCGGATCTTTAGCAGCGCTTGTTTTTTCTTCTTGTTCTTGCAAAGAAAGCTCCACTCCTTCACTTTCCTGCAAAGAAGTCTGAAATTCACCGCGTCTGAGTAAGCAAGATATTGATCATCTTTCCCATCAGGAATGTCTTCGGTAGGGCCATCCATCTACCCTTCCAGATATAGTGGGGGATGTATGTGATCTTGCTCCTCCTTCTGATCTCTTTGTAATATTTGCAAAGGAGGCTTTCTGTACTGGGGGTTATAACCCCTGTTCAAAGCATCTTGAGGTGACCTAGAGGAGGAATTATTTTCTTCGAGCTCAAGCTTCACCAGCTTGCTTGAAAGGTTCTTGATCATTTTATTCATCTCCTCGATTTTGTAATCTGCTACCTCTCTATCTTGACTTGAGGTAGATGCTTCTTCTTTCCCTCTAAGTCTAGCATCATGGTCTGACCTCCCTTTCGATTTACCCGTAGAAGCAAAGTTGGCTTCTACTTCCAATGCATCACTCTGGGCTTCATCCAGAGTAGAAGACTTCCTTTCTCTTAAAGTGAATCTAAATTCTGACTCAAAGGCTGCTACAAACACCCCTTTAGTAGCAGTCTGGTGAGGCTTCATTTCGGCTGGGAGACTTGTATATAATTTGTTAAATCTCTTGATGAATTTGGACACATCTTCATTATGTCTATTTCTAAGTGCGTTGAATTCTATAAGACCGTATCCATGGTCCTTGTTCTCTCCTCACTTCTTGGTGAAGGCATTTTCTATCTCCTCCCAGTTATTAATGGAGCGGTCCCCCAAGGTCTTGAACCATTTTCTTGCCTCTCCATCTAGATACTAGACAAACAATCTTAACACCACATCTAGATGTTCAACATCGAAATTTTCTTCGAAGGCACAGAAAAATTCAAGGTGTTTCTGAGCTTCAGTATCATTTTCTCCATTGAAACGAGGTAGGATATTTAATTAATCCTGAGGCATGTCATTAAGGATTTGAGGCAATGCCAGGGGGGCATATTTGTTCAGTAGGAAGCCAGGAACATCCATCAAAGGTTGTGGAGGTGGTGGGAGATTAGTATGTATGACAATAGGGATATACTGAACAATGGCTTAAGGGGTTGACTGAACTTCTAGAATATGATAAGTAGAAACCTTTGTGACTTTTTTAACTTCTTCAGCTTCGGGAGTGGGATGTAGAAAGAAGCTCATGGTGTCTACAGACTCAGCCTCATATTTTACTTCAAAATTTTCTAGGGAGGGGCTATATGAAGTATAATCAAGGGTTCTTGTAGTAGAATTAGGACCTTGATCTTGATTTCGAGGGAGAATCTAGGAATGTTTGTATAAGTTGATTTTCTTTCTCTCCAACTTCTCTTGTGAAAAATATTCTCTAGATCAGACACTGAAGGTGTTCTTAACTGGGATGTATCTAACCTCAGGTGTGGCTTTCGGGAAGCCAGGACTGCAAATATATTTATCCTTTAAATGACAGTGGAGTCACCAAGGTGAGGGATCTACAACTCCCAACCCTTCCTTCTCACCTATTCTGAAGGGTGGATGATATTTTTCAAGGCCGAAGGATTTAGTTCTTTAAATTCTTTCCCCGGCAACGACACCAGAAAGATGTTGTAGCTCCTAGAGACATCCTTGAGTTGTATAAATACCAGTTCCTAGGACATCTTAAATGCAAGGAGCATATGACTCAACTGAATTTTGTCGGAAATGTTCAGCTCTTATTGCAACTATCACTCAGATGAATGGTTTTAATAAGGTTGAAACCAAGACCCCAAAGTTACACACAACAACTAGGAAAACTGCAGAAACTAAGTACAAACTGCAATAAGTAAATGCATCAAATAGCTCTAAAATAGAATGCTGTAAAGGGGGGCAACTTCTAAAATGAATACACAATTATCAAGTTATATGTGAGTGATGACTATGGCAGAATATGGAGTAAGATATCGACTATAACTAGGATTATTCAAAGATAAGAATCCATATATATTGGGCTTATTCAAAGACAAGAATCCATATATATGGGCTCGTTCAAATATAAGAATCCATTATAGTTAGTATTGGAAGAACAACGAAAGAGATAGAAAATGAAACAAAGTATCATGCCTGACCCATATTTAAAGCACTATAGATGAGTAAATATGAGTATCTGCTATGATAAATTCACATTTAAACATGGGAGCACTCGCATTCTATAGCTTTAGATATAAGAAATGTAGAGAGATACGAAATGAACATTTTTATTAAAAAACATGGAGAAGAGTTACAAACTGTGAATCATCCAGAGTAGAATCCCGAATTCCAGAAAAAATTCTTATTACTTAATCCCTACGGGAACTTCAAACATCCACTATCAAAGTTCATATAAAACACATACAGAATACTCGAGCTAGTGAGTCCTTTTGAAAATCTGGAACCTTTTGTTAGTGTTTTCTTCCTGTTTTTATAACCTATGATTTCTATGCGTGAGAAGGTATTTTGGTAAAATATCTTCCTCGCGTGATTGTATGCTGTTTTAGGTCTAAATAAAAAACATAAATGATGATGAGGTAGAACTGCCTCTCATCATCTTACAACATAGGCCTAGAGTCGTTTCTAACTTAAATGTAAACAATTTACTAACGGAAAGTGAAAACTGCAAGAGTGAAATAAGGATTTCATCCGAAATGACAAAGTGAAAAGGACATAACGTAAAAATTCCATACAGGCCTAGTCGTGAATTATCATTGATGTTTGATGAGGTGGAGCCACTACTGCTGCTGGCGAAGGCAATACCATTAGTCATAAGAAGGAATGACCTTTTGTGCCGGAGGGTCCTATAGAATGGCCAATGGTCATGATCCATTGACTTGGACATGGAATTGACCTTCTGCATCTTTTTTCTCTGCTTCTTGGGTGTGGAGGATCATTAACCTCAGCCTCGAGCCACTGTTATTGGCTATGGGATGGCCCACATACTTAAAATTCCATGAAAACCTGCACAGGCAACAAACCTATTAAATAAATCTTGCGATGAGGGGTAGACTTCTTCAGAAGGATCAGGTTAAGGCGAAAGAGTAGTGTAGAGGCAAGGAATGCAGTGGAGGAATTTCCATGGCGAAAACATGGTTTGAATCCAATCTGGTGCGAAACTGTGCAAAAGGTAGTTTTGTGGAAAATCGGAGGCGGTTTTTGCACGGGGCTGGGGCGGTAAGTGGTTTTACCCCAGGTGAACGCGATAGGGCTCAGGTGTTGATGCCTTTCCCTCTAAAACCTCTCATTTTGTGTTGAATTTGGGCATTAAATTATTTTGGTGGATTGGGTGCAAAAACAATTCTAGACCATCAGATCTGGGAGATCGATGGCTGAGATCAAACACGAAGGGAGAAAGGATGTGCGGGAGGAAGAAAGGTGGGACCCGGTGGATGACGTCATCAATTTTTTCTGATAGCGAAAAGCTATTGAGCAGAGTTGAAAAGAGGGGATTAATGGGAGCCGTTGGATCGTGAGGATCAACGATCGAGATCTGGCGATGAAGGAGAATGGAAAGGGTAGGGTTGAAAATGAGGGAGTAATATGGGCTGTTGGATCTGGAGAAATGGATAGCTGAGATTCAATTGGGGGCCTCGCATATCGGAGATCCAATCAGACGGGAGGAGGAAATGCGGAGGGAGCGATTGCGATATGCTGATGGAGTGAGAACCGTTGGATCAGGGAAAAGATCAACGGTGGAGATTGAATGGAAGCATGATGAAAATCCCAACACGATCAGGTGGGACCAATGGGATTATATGGGAGGAGAGGCAATGGCCGTCGGATCTGGAGAAGGTTGACGGCTGAGATCAAACGCAGGGGGATGGAGGGTACGGACGGGTTTGCGGGTCAGGTGCCTTCGCAGTGAATATGGACCATTGGATGAAGATCTTCTGCAGTTAAATGAGTCAAATATGGGGCCACTGGGGAGTACAGGCCACTTTGGTTGGATGTCCCTACAGTGAACCTCTACCATAGATTTGGGTTAATCGGACGGTGGAGGTTGCATCACGGAATCGCACAAAGGCATGAATGGTGTGAGGGGAGGGGTGAAAAGCGAATGTACGATGAAGCGACAACCGTCCGATCAGGAGGATAGACGACTTGGATGGTTTCGAAGAATGGAAGGAAGAAGTGGCTTGGATGAGAGGAAATCGATAATGCAATGGCGTGATGATTGTTCGATCAGGAGGATCGACGGTCCAGATTAAATTGGGACTTCACAGAAATGAATGAAAGAGGTGGAGGAGAGCGGAACGGTGAAACAACGCCGATTGTCGAATCTGGGTGAGTCAGATCAACGGTCCAAAACATATCAGCAGGATGGTTTGGTAAGTGATGAACGGAAGGAACACTGGCAGTCCGACGAAGCGAGGACCGTTTGATCTTGGAGAGATCAACGGCTAGGATTCCATCAGTAAGGGATGATCATCGACAGAGAAGGGAAGGCGGAAGGGAAAGGGCAAACCCCGATGCGATGCACCGATGTGATGGAGCAATTCAATGGCCATCGGATCTTGGGGAATGGATAGTCCAGATCTTATCAGAGGATTGGCCATCAACGAAATGGAAAACTTGGAAGCAGGAACTTGGAAAGAGTGACGTGCGATCACCGATGGGATTAATTCTTGGTCACGGGGCCCAGTCTCATGGCGGAAAAGGGGCTCGAGCTTAAGAAAAAGGGGCTTAGAGGCCTGATATGTAAAAATGAGCACTTTTATAGCAAAAAGGTGGATTTTTAGCCTTTCCAAGGGTTCCAATAGGTTAAAAAGGGGCTTTGATAGTTCATGTAGTCCTTATTGTATTTGATTTGCAGTATAAGGCTCCTTGTCATTATACATCCCAGCTCGGTGAGGGATGTCATAACAACATAACAGATGATGTTGTCTAAACATCAACAGATTCACAAAAATCTGCTACTATGAAAACAACTAATTCTGCTAAAACAAAAATTTTAGACTCTAAAATACCTACTGCTGACCCAAAATTAGTTGATCCAAAAGCCACCATTGCTAAAACAACTTTTGAAAATTCAAAATCTGCAAAAACATATACTTCTTCTCAAAATATTCCTAAAAAGAAAACTAAAAATGTTAAGACATTAGAAGCACAAACTAAAAATGAGAAAACAGTTGTAGAAAAAGAAGATAACCCTACTCAAGCTACAGTTACTAAAGAAGAGATAATTCAGCCAAGTAAATCACAAGCTCCATTTAATATCCAAGTTGAAATTTCTAAATTAAAAATACCAATTCCTTTCACAGAATTGGTAAAACATGATTTGTACAAAACAACTATCACTGAATCCTTAAACATGCATGATGGAGAAGATTCAGTAAATCTAAGTAATGATCAACTAGAGTTAATTTTTGGTCCTGATGTTAATGGAAAACACCAATATGGAATAGTTCCACCATTTTACATTAGCTTAACTATTCATGATCAAATATTACAAAATGCAATGCTAGATTTAGGGGCTTCACACAATTTAATGCCAAAATAAATAATGGAAACCCTGAATTTAGATATCACTAGGTCTTACAAAGATCTCCTTTCATTTCATTCTAGCAAAGTCAAATGTTTAGGTTTGATTAAAGATTTATGTGTCACATTAGTTCAATATCTTGGTAAAATCATACTCATGGACATTTTATTAGCTGACATCCCTCCCAAGTATGGAATTCTCTTATCTTGCTCATGGGGAGCTAAATTACAGGGATCTCTACAACTTGATATGTAATATGCAACAATATCTATTTTTGGTCAACCAAAGAAACTTTATAGAGAAACATTGATGAAATATATGGTGAGTAGTGCAGAAAGAACAAGAAATTATGCAATTTACACTACACCTACTAATATGGATTCATTCATTTTATGCAACTCTGAAACTAATATTGAAAACAAAACTAAATTAAAAGATAAAAACAAAGCACCAGATAGTGAAAGCATATTTCATGAATCATTATGGCACCTAGATTTTGATGGTTTAGTCAATAAATTAGGAGTAGGAGCAGGAGTTTGGATAACTAAAATGGAAAAAAATGATGCAGAAGGTCATGCTTTCAGACTAAATTTTATATGTACCAACAACATGGCTGAATATGAAGCTCCTATTTTAGGACTTCAGATTGTTAGGAATTTAGGAGGTAAAAGAATGTCAATTATGGGAGATTCAGAGTTAATTGTGAAACAAATAATTGGAGAATATTCTATTTATAATCCAATATTAAGCCGATATAGAGAAATTGTTTTAGATTTGATTAAGGAATTGTTATAATGTGATTTTTCTGCAATACCAAGAAAATAGAACATACGACCTCATTTCTGAGAAAATTTTCCTAGCACCTATAATCTTCCATTTCAACCAAATCATAGATATACTGCAGAAGTAAAACACAGACCTATAATTCCTAATAATCTTAAATACTGACAAATTCTCTCAGAGGATGAGCAAATTTATCATTTCATGAACAATGAAGGAGAATTTCAGGGTTGTCATATAGACACAGACTATACAACAGTTCAGAACTTAGATAGTGAGATTGATTTGAATAATATAGATGTAAATAATGTATAATTTTCTAAACCTACTAAATTTAGTCAATTAGACATAGATAATATAGAAAAAGTAGAAATTGAAGAGTTAGCAGATGATGAATCTGATATTTTAAACCTAAAAGATAACTTTTTACCAAAAGGATTAACCCCTTTGGAAGATCTATTTGACTCTAATGATGTTGTAATAAAACCTAAAATGGAGTCACTAAGCTCTGATATTGAGGAATGTAATATTGGTATAGAGTTAAAACCTACGATGATTAAAATTTCAAAAGGCTTACCTCAGGAAGAAAAAGAAAAATGCATAGCTCTGTTTAGGGAATTTCAGGATGTATTTTCCTGGAGTTATGAGGACGTAAAATCCTATGACACTAGCATAATATAGCATAAAATACCTATAAACGAAGGCCAAATTTTTTTTAAATATAAGCTGAGAAGGATCAATCACGTTTTGATGCCTTTAATTGAAAAAGAGGTAAAAATAATGTATGATGGCCAAATAATTGCACCAATCAGATATTCAGATTGAGTTTCTAATGATATGATATATATTGTAATGTGAACAAAATATATATTTATTTACAATACATGCAATTTAGTGTGGACTATAATTCATATTTTGTTCAGCTTCAGACACTCATATTATTTATTTTCTATATTATATCAATTACATAATTTTACTCTTTGGAGTTTATATAAGCATTATGATTTTGTTAAGTTTGGAATACAATTCTCCATGTTATATAAATGGTATTGTTACCTCTATGTTTAATTCGAAGTCATTTACACGATTTATATCACTACTTCATTCTCTATGTTACCACATCTTATATTTGTGTAACCCTTGGATTAGTTTCTATAATTTATTTGTATATGTTGGTGTCTCAATACCTAAAAGGAAATGAAAGGAGTTACCCATCTTCTTGCTCTATTTTTGTATAGAAATGAATAAAAATGAAATCCTTCTTTGTGCATGTCCAAATATTGAACTTGGCTTTCGGTGTTAAAACATTCTTATATTTAATTCCTTTACTATTTTCCTATTTGATATTGTATCTATAAATTTGTAGCTCCAAAAGGAATTGTTTACTAGTAGCATTAAAATTTCAGCTAACAGTGTACTCAAGACAATAGTCAATAATATGATAATTAATGGGAAAAAATCTGGCTGAGTGCCTATGGTACCCATGGATATCCATTTTTATTGTTGTAGAGGTGTACTAATTCTATTCTCCTTACCTATCAATTGTCATTTTTAACTATATGTTATAGTACTGTGATAAATTACATTTTTCAAGCTCTGAAATTTCGGTTCTATTATGTTTGTTATAAATAATATTCTCCATCACCCCTAGATATTTCTCTTCATATGCACTTTCGTCCTCCACTGGAGTTGACTAGCACCATATTAGGCATATCCTATAACGAATAAAAGAGCTAACACCTGTAGAAGTATATCTTCCATACTATACTCAGTATTTACACTCCATCCTTACTTCTTCTTTGTTTTTCATTTTCCAGAGATATTTCGCAAGGTCTATTCATAGTAATTTCATACACAGGTATTTTATGTTTTCCTATCAAACTTTAAACCTCATCACACATGAAATTCCATATGATAGAGTCATTTCTCTTTCAGCATAGACACCCCATTCCCGGGATATCCATATGCACTCAAAATACCACATATATACAATTCTCATGATAACGGTATGAGCTCATTTGTATGCATTAAAGTAGATGCAATATTTATAGGCATTAGAATTGATTGTAGAATCATATGAATCATATTAATTTCATAATCTAAATATATCATAACTAAATGTAGAGTTGATACTCATCATACTAACTTGATTCAAATACATCAGAACTAAAAAAAAATTCATATTCATCATACTAACTTCATAATATTTTTCAAGAATAACTATGCATAGATTTCTTAGCCAAACTCATTGTAGAAAATTTTACTTTGTGAGCACACTTGCCACCCAACCATGAAGTGTACCTCCAGTTCCCCCCAAGATGAGAGCACTTTCTCAAGAGATCAACTACCCCTGTTGATTATTTTCCTAGGTATTTCTTACCTTTCATCCATGTTAGACGTTTCCCTTAGCGGTGTCCCACTTTGCTAGTCCTCCACAACCACTTACGTAGGATTTTCCTTAAAAGCTCACTTTTATCTCCCGCGATGATTTATGCTTTTCCAATCTTAGTATCTTTCCCTAGCTAAGAGATTTAATGGATTTTATCTCGTGTCCATTAAATATTATCTCGAATATTTCCCATGGAATAATTATTTCAGGCAAGGATCTCAAATCCAAATGTATCATTTCCAAGTATTCTAAATTAATTTAATTTAATAATAAGTGTTTATTCACATAAATATTCCAATGTACTTCATGGCATTTTTTTCCATTTTTACTAACAAAATTGAGTCAAAATAGAACAATACTACAACATTGAAGGGATATTATATTATTAGAGAAAATTAATTTCTCATAAAATTCATTTTTGATTACGCAAAAATAGTCAAACCTATACAAGACGTGATCAAGAAAGATGTAGTATACAGATGGGACAAACGGGAGAAAGAAGATTTTGCTAAGATCAAACAAGTTGTCACTAATGCACCCACATTATTCAGTCCATATTATGGTAAATATTTCCAACTCTATATGTTTGCTTCAATTTAATCAATTGCGGTTGTGTTGATTAAGAAGGACAATCAAGGAAATGAGAAGCTTATTTATTTTATGAGTGTTAGTCGATAAGAGACATAATTGAACTACCCTGCCATTGATAAAAAAAAATATGTAGTATACAAGGAAGTTATGTATTTTAGGCTCTATTTACTCAAAGCTCAAAAAATTGTATCTGTACCTCACCCAGCAATAAGAACATTTCTCGTACGGTAACATTTGGGTGAGAAAAGGGCTAATTGGAGGACTTGGCTTCAAGAATATGACCTGGAATTCAAAACACTTCATACCATAAAGGGTCATGGCTTATGGAGACTAGAAACCATAGCTAAGGACACTCTCAAACAAAATATTTCAATATGGGAGTAGGAGATAGAAATGTACAATATAGATCATGTTTCTTAGTCCACGTCTACAATTCCCTGATACGAAGATCTACGATTTTTTTTGGAGAATGAAACCTTTCCCTCACACTTATCGAACAAATAGAAAAGGGAAATTAATTTAGTTAATATATCATATCAATTATTCCATGGAGTGCTTTTTCATAAGCACCACAATAGAATCTTTCTAAGGTTCCTTGAGCCGTAAGATACATGTAATTTTCTTAAGGATTTACACGATGGATCGGTAGGTGGCGACTATGCGCGTGACACCACATCACACAATTTTAGTAGGGATGCATATTATTGTCCCACTCTTTTTAAATATGTCCACACCTATGTAAGCAAGTGCCAACCTTGTAAAAAATGTGTCGGTCAAAATAAAAGGTCGGTCACCCCACTACTCCTATTATCAATTGAAGAACAATTCCAAAAGTGTGACCTTCATGTTATTGGAGATATTTTCACACGCTCGTCAAAGAAACTCTAATATATCCTTAAAACCAAAATTAATTTACCTGGTGGTGATAGGAATTTCCTCTAAGACAAGTAAATGACTAGGAATTCATTCACTTTTTGCAACAAAACCAGGTTTGGAGTTCCTACGTCACTTGTCTTTGATAATGCAACGTAGTTTTAATCATTAAGACTTTATGAATTTTCATTAGAGACTGTGATTTTTCTAAAGCATGCATATAAATACTACCCCCAAGGGAATGGTCTCGATGAATCAATAAATACAAATGCTATTCACCTAATTAAGAATACCATTTTCTCTTAAGAGAAGAGATCACATACTACTTTGACTAATGCACTTTGGGTCAGCCATGTAACTCCAAATCCTTCCCTAAAAACCTCACCATAATTTCTATCATATGGTAAAGAAGCTATCTTGACCCCGAACCTACATCTGCCAGCCTTCAAACTCTCCCAAGAGTTAGAAGGAAAAACTTGCCAAATGGTTCAGAGTAGGAGAAGCACTTCGCTAAAACTCAAGGTAGAGAGGCTGAAAGCCAAAGACCGATATGTGATACATGAAAAAAATGTAAAGTATTGGCTTGATAGAAAATATGTATGAGAAAAGGGCTTTGCGTAGAAATTATATGTACTAAGCATACATATGTCCTAGATTCACCTGATCTCATACTATTTAACTTTATGCAAGATAATGAATCATTCCACTTGTTAATCTTTTGTGGAAAATTAATTGCACACACATGTAAAGCATAAATAAAAATAATTGCGCATAACACAGTTGTTTTTAACTGGGAAAGCCTGAAGCTGAAAACCCCAATTATATATTATGTATCATGGAATGATATGACAATCCTCATACAAAGCTTATCAAGCTCTAAGTATAGTACAATCATCATACACTAATCAGGAACAATCTTGCAAATCCATGCACCGATCTCTACCTCCTTCTAGCCTGCCTCCACTATGAAATCCCTGCTGAAGAATAGCTCTGAATGAATTCAAATTACCCTTGCCTTGACTACGCAATCCTCATTGGAAAATCCAATGTGTATGTGATGCAATCAATGCATCACTATAGTCACAACATATAGTCCATCTTGCCCTTTCACTTATCTCTCCCCTAGGTCTCCATTGGATCTGACATGCATTTTAGTTAACTTCTATATTGTTCAGTTGATTAATGAGTTATTATTTGTCAATTACTTAACTAATTAATTCACTCCACTATCACTAGTGTATCATTCAGTTGGACTAGATACAACTAGCTCAACTGAGTCTAACTGAGTTAAACTGAATACAACTCCATAACTACTTCTTCCAACTGTGTCAAAACTCTGCCAGTTGAGTTCTAACTGAGTCCTCCATGCATTAGCTCCATTAAACCCTTGGGAATAGCGTAATTCCCTCAGTCCACTAATGTGCCACATCTGTGCACTGAAACAAAGTGCTCCAAGAGAATAAGTTTTTGTTGAGTGTCTGATTATTATTAAGAGCTAATGATTATCAACATGCATCTTTTTTTAGATTAGCGATCTATAAATAGACTTTGCCCAATATTCTAAAAACATAATTTCATATATTTTTCAAACTCGATCAACCAACCACAAATAACATCCTTCAACTTCTGAAATATGATCATCATGTCTAAAAATAAACATAGTCTAAAAATAGATTTGCGCCAAAAATAGCCTGCAGACCCAGTTAGTGAAGGTGACTCTTTTCACTAAGCTCATCATCTTGTTGAATCTCAACACTCCCTCTCAACAAGATATGGATTATCCTTCACCCCGATCCTGCCTCTATGGTATTCGAATTTTCTCCTGGTGAGCACCTTCGTCAGAATATCTGCATCTTGATCCTCCATAGGAATGCACTGAAGCAACATGATCTTCTGCTACACACAATCTATGATATGATGATATTGGATATCAATATTTTTATATCTATCATGAAACACAGGATTAAACGAGAGTTTAATGAAACTTTGATTATCACAATGTATCGCCGTGGGATCTAAATGTGAACCGAACAAACCAACCAGAATCTTCCTCATCCAGATAGCCTCACATGCAGCTTGACTTGCCGCGATGTATTCTGCTTCCGCTGAACTAAGTGCCACGGATCTTTGTTTCCTAATGTACCAAGAAATTGTTGCAGATCCAATACTGAAAATCCCTCCTAATGTGCTCTTTATGTCTATTGGGCTTCCTGACCAATTTGCATCCGTGAATCCATGCAACTTCACCTCATCCGTATGTCTGTACCATAAACCATACTCAGATGTGCCCCTAAGATATCTCAGGACATGCTTGCCTGCCTTCCAAAAGATCTTGGTAGGCTTAATCATCTCTTGTCAAAGTTGGTTCACCGCATAGCATATGTCCGGTCTTGTATTGACTAAATACATGAGCGAACCCACCAACTGTCGATAAATAGTGGCATCCACTACCTCTGCCGATGTAACATCCTCTTTCTTCCAATTTCCTGGAAGAGGAGTGTCAATAGGCTTGCAACCTTGCATGTGAAAGTTCTCTAGTATCTCCCGGGCATACTTTCCTTGAGACACAAACAGTTCACCTTCCCGCTGCCATATTTCCATTCCAAGGAAATAATAAAGGAGGCCCAAATCCTTCATCTCAAACTCCTTTGCAAGATCTGCCTTGCATGAGTGTATCAACCACTCATCGCCTATTAGTATTAAATCATCAACATAAAGTAAAATGATTAAAATCTTATCCTCCACCATAATTTGGTACAATTTTGCATCCACCTCACTCTTGGTGAAGCCAAGTCCAGTGAAATAGCTGTCGATCCGAGTGTACCAAGCATGTGGTTCTTGTTTCGGCCCATACAGTGCTCTTTTGAGCCTGCACACATGTGACTCGCTACTGAAGATATCAAATCCTTCAGGCTGCTCAATGTAAACCTCTTCCTCAATGATCCCATTAAGGAACACAGTCTTCACATCCATCTTATGAATGTGCCAACCCATATGCACTGAGAGAGCAAGGATGGTCCATATGGAAGAATATTGTGCAACAAATGCAAAGGTTTCTTCATAGTCAATCCCCTCAATCTGTAAGAAGACCCAGGCAACAAATCTTGCCTTATACTTCTTGACACTCCCATCAGTAGCTTGCTTTACCCTGTAGATCCATCTTGATCCTACAACTAATTTTACCACCGGCCTTGGCACAATCTCCCAAGCATTGTTTCTGACAATGGAGTCATACTCCTCCACCATTGCATCTTCCCATGTGGGCTCTTGCACTGCTTCTTCAAAAGAAGATGGCTCTGTCATGATACACTTGCTCATAAGAGCGATGTATCCAGTAAATCGGTCATGTGACTGTCTCTGTCTGCACTGTGATGTAAGGACTCCTACATTCTGTGCCACATCAAGCTTCAATCTCTCAACTTCTGTGGTACACTTTCTGCCTTGTTTGATGTCTGGTTCTGCATGAGTGGACTCCTCCACTCCATGAATATCCTCCTGTGGCTGATCCACATCTAGAGGCTCATATTTGGGAACAAGAAGTTCCTCCTCCACATGCAAGTGTAGATCCTTCTCAAGCAACAACTTCATGGCTTTCACCTCATTGAATTTTATATCCTGTCGCGCAACAGTCATTCGACTGTTTGGAAAATACACATGATAGTTATGGGGTGTTTCTGTGTACCCCACAAATATCCCAACTTCTGCAGTCGGCTCCAGCTTCTTCCTGGCATCCTTTGTCACATGAATGTAAACAGGTGAGCCAAAAATCTTCAAATGAGAAATATCAGGCTTCTTACCAGTAAAAGCTTCTTCAGGTGTACTCATGCCAAGTACTCTATGAGGACAACGGTTTTGCACATAAACCGTAGTGTTGCATGCTTCCGCCCACAAGTGCATCCGTAGGCCCTGGTTATGTAGCATTGCTCGTGCAGCGCCCACGATCATTCTATTCTTCCTCTCCAAGACCCCATTCTGCTGTGGGTTATGAGGCGGTATGAGTTCTCTTCAAATTCCTTCTTTTCTACAGAAGTATTTGAATTTTCCCGAGATGTATTCACCACCATTATCGCTCCATAGAATTCTTCTCCACCAATGCCTTGAACTCACAAAACTTTGAGAACGTTTCACTCTTCATCTGCATGAAGAAGATCCAGCATCTATGAGAATAGTCATCAACAAATATCACATAATACCTGTGTTTTGTTGTTGAAGAAACTGAGAAATGTCCACACATGTCTGTGTGAATTCTCTCCAGGATCACCGAAGCATGATTCTCCTTCTCATGAAAGGTGGTCTTCACAAACTTACCCATAGTACATCCCTTGCATTGATCTGACTATGCAAGAGCACCCTTGGGAATTTTAGTAGAAATCTGCTACAAAATCTTCAAAGCGCCATGGTGAAGATGACCCAATATCCTGTGCCATAATTCGCCCTCATCCCAGCTCACCACTTCTTCTGCTTTGCCCACCATTGCAGTGCAACCATCTACCTCCAGCTTGTAGAGATTATTAATTCGAAACCCTATATTCTTGGTTTGACCCGTTTTTTTATGTCGAAGGAAGGCTTTTCCCTCACTGAAAACAACATCATAACCTTTGTCTTCCAGAATTGCGATTGAGACCATGTTATTCTTCAGACCTGGAACATGCATAAAATTCTTCAACAAGAATGGATTACCATAATCCCTCTCAAAGGTAATGGTACCAATGCCAGTTGCACTGTACCGACCATCTTTGCCCATCTCTATATGCATATGGATGTCCTTCTCCTCCAAGTCACTAAACAACTCTTTGTCTCCCGTCATATGGAAAGACACACCACTATCGAGATACCACACCGATCCCATATAGCCTGAAACCAAGCATGCGATCAAAGAGAAATCAAGTTCAAATTTTGAGGCTAAGGCCTCTCCAGTTGCAAATCTAGCAGCCCTCTTGTTCTTCTTCTTCTATGGATAGTTAGTGGTGAAATGTCCATGTTCATGACAGTGAAAACACTTCACTTTGGACAAATCCTGCTTCTTTCCTTTAGCATCGAATTTTGAAGGATGTTTCTTCCCCTTCCCTTTCCTTGATTTGGCAGCCAAAGCGAAATTCTCTTCATCTTCATTCTTCAATGATGATCCATCCCTGGTACCCCACCTTATGTCCTCCTGCACAAGATCCGACCAAAGTCACTCCCATCCCGACAGTTTCTCCTGTCCATTGACAGAGTCTTTGTAGCTATGCCAACTCTTTGCAAGCCAAAGGAGAGCCAGGCTCACCAAGTCTTCATCATCAACAATAACTCCCACACTTCCCAGTTCATCCTTGCAGTGGACAAACTTCGTGTGGTATTTTGGAATACTGTCACCCTTCTCCACTTTTATTTTTCTGAGCTTGTCTTTAAGCACCAACTTCCTCTGGTCACTTTTTATTTGGAACAAGTCTGTCAAAGCCTTCCACATTAAGAATGGAGTGGATTTCCCATGAAGGTTGGACACAATATGGTCCTTCACACCTTCCAACAGAATCCTTCTCGTATTTGTTGTCTTCTTTTGTCATGCGTCAAGTAATGCAGCATCGCTAGATCCTGGCTTAGGAACATCGCTATGGATGAACTCCTTCAGTCCATTATCCTCTAGCACTACCTCCATCCTATCCTTCCAGGATATGTAATTCGAGCTCCCATTAAGGGCATACTCCAATTGCAACCCATTGAAAGCCATTTCAATGTATACTCAACTTCTGCACTAAGAATCTTCTGTAGCAAATTTGAATTGTCCACCAGCACAAACTCACTTTAAAATTGCAATCTTCAATTAACAATGCTCTGATACCATGTAGAAATTATATGCACTAAGCATGCATATGTCCTAGATCCACCTGATCTCACACTATTTAACTTTATGCAAGATACTGAATCATTCCACTTGTTAATATTTTGCGGAAAATTAATTGCACACACATGTAAAGCATAAATAAAAATAATCGCACATAAATAATAATTTTTTTTAATAGGGAAAGCCCTCGAATCAAAAACCCCAACTATATATTATGTATCATGGAATCATATGACAATCTCATACAAAGCTTATCAAGCTCTCAGTACAGTACAATCGCCATACACTAATCAGGACCAATCTTACAAATCTATGCACCGATCTTTGCCTCCTGCTAGCCTGCCTCCACTGCGCAATCTCTGCTGAAGAATAGCTCTAAATGAATTCGAATTACTCTTGGATTTACTGTGCAATCCTCATTGGCATCTCCACTGTGTGTTTGATGCAATCAATGCATCACTAATAGTCACAACAGATAGTCTATCTTGCCCTTTCACCTATCTCTCCACTGGTCTCCACTGAAACTGCCATGCACTGTAGTTAATTGTTGTATTGTTCAGTTGATTAATGAGTTATTATTTGTGAGTTAATTAACTAATTAATTCACTCCACTCTCACTAGTGTATCAATCAGTTAGACTAGATACAACTAGCTCAACTGAGTCTAACTGAGTTAAACTAAATACAACTCCATAACTACTTCTTCCAACTATGTCATAACTTTGCCACTTGAGTTCTAACTGAGTCCTCCATGCATTAGCTCCAGTAAACCCTTGGGAATTGCGTAATTCCCTCAGTCCACTGATGTGCCACATCTGTGCACTGAAACAAAGTGCTCCAAGAGAATAAGTTGTTGTTTAGTGTCTAATTATTATTAAGAGCTAATAATAATCGACATGCATCTATTTTTAGATCAGCGATCTATAAATAGACTTCGCCCAATATTCTAAAAATAGAATTTCATCTATTTTTCCAACTTGATAAACCATCCACAAATAGCATCCTACAACTTCTGAAATATGATCATCATGTCTAAAGATAGACATAGTTTAAAAATAGACTTGCGCCAAAAATAACCTGTGGGCAGACTTAGTGAAGGCGACTCTTTTCACTAAGCTCATCATCTTGTTTAATCTCAACACTTTGATGTGGGTGACATGGTTATGAAATGGGATAAAACCCATGAAGACAAAGGTAAACACACTAAGTTCTAGAAATTATGGATTGGACCATTCATGATTGAAGATAGGATCGAAGACAATGTCTTCAAGCTAAAAAAATCTGGATAGGAGGATTGATACCCTTCCCATAAATGGTATATATCTTAAGCAGTACTTTCACTAGCAGCCACGAGTTGCATTTCCTATATACATTGTTTCACGTTTTCTTTCCTTTTGTTCATTTTTCAGTTGAGTGTTTGTTATGTATTCATGTCATGTTATGTCTTATTTTCAGTTCTTGTACATAAATAATAAATGTGTGTAAAGTGCATGGCCCAAATACTTTTTAGTGCAATCAAAGATAACTGTGACAACTGTAATGCTTGGCTTCTGTTTGTTTGCATTATTTCTTTTGTGAAATCTAACTGGTTGAAGTAAGTCTAGATGGAAAATACGATTTCTCCAAAAGGAGAACCTTAAGTGAACCTATTAGATCCATGCTTATGCTAGTACCTAGACTACCTAACCTGGTATATGTCTACTTGTGTGTTAACTCTTGTCCAATCTAGTAGTGAAGGGATAAGAGTAAAATCTAAAGCAAACAAACCTATATCAGAGGTATTAAAATACTTCTCTAAAGGGGATACCTCCTTTTCTCTCAATAAGTCAGTATCCCTCTTCTGCCCATTGAAAATAATAAGTGACGTTTCATGATTATTTTAAATAAATAGATAAAGGGTGAAGAAAGAGAAAGGCTTCCTGTGTAGGGAGGTGAAGCAAGCGACTTCATTGGGGTACTTTCCAAGCTCGGTGGAAGTGAAGCAATGTTTGTGCTCCTCAAGGGACTATGCCGGGGTAATATATATGCCTGCTGGAAGTGAAGAAACACCAGAGATGAAAACTGTATACTCTGAAAATTATAAAATAGCCACACACATTACCTTGTCATGAATTGAACTGATTGTGATATGGTGTATATTTGTGTGAGCTCAACCAAGTAAAGAAAAGAGAAGATGCTATGTATGAAACTAGGTTGAAAGGGGGAACATGGGGAGATCAATACCTCTTGAAGGTCTAGCCCTTAACTAAAATATATTCTCGAATAGAGAAGTTGAAGTTCATCCAGTGTGTCACTGTTTTCATTCTACAAAACCCTCCAGAATTTCACTATCGCATTTTGGAGCCTACTTCAATATCGTATCAAGTGTTTCCTTGGTTGTTAAGTGTCATTTTCTATTGTTTCATATGTATTAAGAAATCTTGAAAGATCTCAAGTGTCTTTGTATTTATTAGAACATATATATATATATATATATATATATATATATATATATATATATATATATATATATATATATATATATATATATATATCTGTGTGTGTGTGTGTGTGTGTGTGTGTATTTCATGGTCATAACAACTTTGTTGTTGGAAAACAACACATTCGGATCACATTTGCACAAAATTCATTGGTTATACTTTGGGAATGTGCACAAAGTGGTGTTTTGATGTATATTCATTATTGATTAAGTGCTTCTAATTTATATCGATGATTTAGTATGTGTCTCACATGGTTCCATGTCCAGAACTTATCTTCCTCACCCCTTCACCGATCACTCAAAATTAAACAAGTTTCGGTTGTAAAACAAGCCCATTAAGTCCAAGAGTGTATGACTGCACTTCGAAGTCTTGATGGGAGACCCTTCGTGGTTAGAAGTGCACCATGCACCCTTCTTGAGATCTGGGCACAATCCACAAGCATGAATCCCCTTCATATTTCTGAACTATGCCATCCAAAATGACTAAGTCGTCCTTCAATGCACTCCATCGACTCAAAGAAGTATACCCTCCTTGACTGCACTAGCGCACCCTGAAGAACTGAAGCTCAATCCTTCAACCTTCCCTAATATGCCACCCACCCTCCTGAACTTCTTGAGCACACCAGTGCATTCCAAAGGCATGAAGCCCCAACCTTCAGCCTCCAAGAGTGCACCATGGCCCCTTCATGAGGCCTCTTGAGTGCATGACTGCACCCCCAAGACATGAAGCATCAACCTCCGGCCTTCATGAGTGTGTCGTTCACCCTCCCTCTCTCCCTTGAGTACATAACACACTTGGTAAGCCAAAAGCCTTCCCCTTTGTCCTTTTGACTTGCGACATGCACCCGGCCTTGAGTGTATTTTTCCCTTGAGTGCATGAGCAGACAACGAAGCCCTGAAGCCTTACCTCCCCAGTCCTTCATCCTTTCAAAGTGCTCCCTTGTGCCCTAAAGATCCTTTGATTGTTTTTAGCGCACCAAAAAGGCATAAATAGGGAAATCTCCATAAAACATGGTAGAGTAGGAGGATTTTCGACCGATAGTTTCTCAACATAAGTAATTGCAGAAACAAGTATTCCAGGGACCTCATAGCTAGCACACATGAGGAAGATCGGGCAAAGAGGATAAACAAAGGAAGCAGTAAAAGAACCAAGGACACACCTAAAACTTGATGATTGAAGCACCCTAAATACTCCAAGATTTAAGAACCTCTTGAGGGTGAAAGCAATATAATTAAAATATGAACGAAGATCAGATACATTTGAAACTATGTCATCGCTAGAGAAAGTCCATCTCATAAGTCACTATAAGCCCCAACTATCAAAGATAGTGAGATGTGAAGTCCCACCAGATTATGATGCATAAGTCATGATGTAGTATTGTAATCATTGTAAAATACAAATAAGTGGAAGCCCAAGATTCATGTATGAACTAAAGAGCCATGGAAGTCCAAAAGACATGTAATATCAAAATTCATATGTAATTCCAAAATTCACTTGGAATCCCAAAGGTCAATAGAAGTGAGAAACTAAAGAGTCATGAGGATGTGATAGATCACACCAAAAGTTATAAATAGGTCCTCATTTCTCATGTACTTTTGTGGAGCAAGTTGTAGCTCGATTACTCCACTATTAGAGCAAGTGATTTTCATTTTATTCATGCAACTTGGGACGTTTACTTGAAATTTGAAGCCTGATGGAGAGCACATTTTCATACATGGATTATGAATGTTTATAATACTGTTATGTAAATGTTTATGATTCATGTTTTCTTTCACCAATTCTAATATAGTTGAACTATTTCAGTTATTTTAGTGTTTATCCTAATAAGAATGTGTTGTAATGCTTGTAATGATAATCACATCTTTGTGAAATATTTTGATGGATGTTAGACGAAAAATTCATGTTTGTGTGTGTTTCTGCTAGGGTGGTACTATTTTCTCTCTCTTAGAGGCTCAATTTCTTTCCCCTCAAGAGTAGAACCTTGATGCACCTGCAACCAAACATTCACCACACAGACTTGCTTTCTTTTCAAAGGCACATAAGTGATTCACTCTCTTGCTGACCACTAAATCCAAGGAAGATTTTTATGTAGATGGAAGCTGGGTCATATTCCAGATGGGGCACCTATACCAAACGATGCGAGATATAATTTAGACCGCATATCGAGGAGACCCCATTGAATGTTAGAAATTCTAACACTCTCAAGAGAACTTACGATAATATACTGTTAATATATGATAGTTTATATGACTAATTAAAAAACATGATTATCAGAGTAATGATTATGATTACTTTTTTATTTATGTTTAATAATTAATCATTAATTTTCTGGATTTTGATCAATAATAACAAATAAAAAATTATGATAATTAAATCAAATAAGATCATATCCTATACTTTGATATCCTACAACAAACAACTTGCATGAACCATTGTCATACAAATATCATTGAATGAAAATTCATCCTCAAATAGAAGTGTAACTTTGAGAAAAGGCTAAATAAAGGATGAAAAGTTAATTATTGGCACTATACTTGCTTTGGTTACTGTATGGATGAGAAGTTTGGGGATGCATTATATCCCTAAAAAAGCTTTATTACTTATAATCTTAAATTAAAAAAAATACAACTTATCTTATACTCTTCTTAGGAATTAATATTTCTCTATTGAAAATATAACTAATATAGCTATCATTAACTATGTCATATATTGAAACAAGTTAAACTTTTAGCAATATAGAACATAAGAGACTTCCTAAATTTGTTTTAAATTCAAGTCCAAACTAAATTACACTAAAGTGGAGATGGCCTACGAATACCCAATCTTGATTACACTAGTGAAAATCACAATAAAATAAATCATTTTGGAAAATAACAATAATATTAAAAAATTATTAAATTAACATATAAACAAAAATGACAGTGGATCAAATTAAAATATATAAAAAAATTACAATGAATCAAGGAAAAAAATTCAAAATATTATATGTATTTCATCGACCCATTTAAGGATTAAATTATATATATATATATTAAATAAAACTTAACTTAATATCTCTATAATAAAAATTAAAAAATTCTGAATGGTTTAAGATTTATAATTAACATTATTCATACCGAAACACGAACAAATTAGTAGAAAGAATGCTGCATGAAATCTTAATGTCAGGCCCCACGTAAAAATAAAATCTTAATTCCAAATGGAGAAAATATAACAGCGGGACAACATTCACTGTCTGGTTCGCTTTAATAAAAAATTGTCCGTATGATTGTCGACTCCATGTTTCAAGAACATATTGAATAACAGAGCTAGGATTTCTAGGAAAAACAGATTGATTCACGAGCCAGGGTTTGTAGGAAAAACAGATTGAATCACGAAGCTAGGGTTTGTAAAAGAGATTTATTTCGAAAAGCGCGAAAATTTGGTATTACGTACGTTGAAATCCGTTACCAGGGAGACAGATTGCTTCGGATGCTGTATTGTTCTCCGAAGTCTACAAATGACTTTGATATCTGTGAGGGCATCAACCCAAATAACCGACGGGAACACAACCAACGGGAACACAGTTCATCACCTTATTTAACCCGTTGCACGTTGCATCCAGTTTAGAAGGGATAATGAATACAAGAACTCCTGCTAAAAGCCCCAGTATCTGGGCAAGATCACCGACGGTGACCAGCGGCTTGTCCTGACCCTCCTACGACCCTCCTACGGTTCGGAGAACCAGGAAGCGGCCCCTTAAGGTGAGTGATTTTAGCGTGTTATTAGGGTTTTTAGCCTGTTATTAGGGTTTGTTTTTATTGGTCTTTCTGGACTAGGCCTGAATCCATGTACGAGGTTAACGTAGATGAAAGAAGGGGATGAACTGCGCATATATATAGGGTTATTAGCGTTTGTTTTTATTGGCCTTTCTGGACTACGCCTGAGTCCATGTACAACGTTAATATAGATGAAAGAAGGGGACGAACTGAGCATAGATATATAGGGTTATTAGGGTTTGTTTTTATTTGCCTTTCTGGACTAGGCCTGAATCCATGCACAACGTTAACGTAGATGAAAGAAGGGACGAACTGCATATATATATATATATAGGGGGTTTATATAGAATTTAGTTTTCATAGGTTAAAGTTAAAAATTAACTATACCTACCATTAAAATAAAATTATTTAGATATATTTATTTAAAATTATATATTAAAATTAAAATTATAATTATAAATTTAAAGAAATATTATAAAATTAATTTTTTTATAGAATAATAATATGAAATAACGTTGGAGTTAAAAATTTTGTGATCTATAATATAGATAAATATCTTTCCCATTAATTTTAAAAATATTTATCTACAATCTCAAATAAGTTATGGTTTCCATTTAAAATGATTTTTTTTTTTTTAAATATTTATTATTTATATCTAACAACATAAATATCTTTTAGAGTTTGTTATCTTCTATTTATTTTTTTAAATATAAAAATATTTATTTTTAATATTTTTACATTAAAAATTTACCGCAATTAAAATTTTATTAATTTTTAAAAAATAAATAATTTTAAAAAATGTTAAACGAATATAAGAGTATATAGATCTCAAATCAAACCATGTCAAGTTTTTCAAATTTTATATCTTTTTACAAACAATATTATTAGGAAATATATAAATCCAAAAGTAGATGATCTAAAATCTTTTAATTATATATATTTCCCAATTTCTTCAAATAATATGATTATATGAGGAATTTTGTAATATTTAATTTTAAAATTAATATTTTAAATCAATTCTTATTATAGTCCTTGGTTAAAATAGTTTGATTAAATTTTTCATATAATTTTTAAATGAAATTATCATCGTCCATTAAAAAAATAGCTGAAATAGAGTTTTTCTTTGATTTTAATATATTTTATTGCTATATTAAAATTAATTAATTAATTTATGCATGTACCATAATATATATTTATATAGTATAATACTACAATTTAATTTATACAACATGATAAATTAAAAACATAAATTTAAACTGGAAAATAAAACCAAACAAATTGAAAAAATCAAATAAATCTATCACTCTAGCGAAAGTTTCATATGTTTGGCTCTAATTCCTTTTAGATATGGTAGTTCCCAATTCTAAAGACAACTTCACTTAAACATCTTCTTTGTCCATAATGTTGCACATTATATCCTTTACTCTATTTAGGAGTAGCTGATATCTCACTTGTTATCTAACTTGTTTTTAATGTTTTAAAAAAAATGGGACTTGAAATCTTATCACTAGAATACTGAGCTACATTGAAATTTCTTAATAACAATAATTATCATCACATACATTAAAAAAAATTGACATACATTTTATAACAATGGTATACCCACTTACATTAAAAAAAAATCTTTCCTAAATTTCCCCAATATAATGATGATATGATATCTCCCAAATTGCCCAACCAAATGGTAATTTTAATCCTTCTAGCAATCCATTATTTAAATTACCGAGTACATGCTAATTCAAAAAGACCAATGATTCTATCCAAAGTGGTAAGTTCCAATGGAATGGTCAGAACAACATGCTTAGGTTTAATGGATAATTCAAACTCTATCTCAATATGAAAATAAAAAATAGAAAAAAATAATTCAAAAAGACCAATGATTCTATCCAAAGTGGTAAGCTCCAATGGAATGGTCAGAACAACATGCTTAGGTTTAATGGATAATTCAAACTTTATCTCAATATGAAAATAAAAAATAGAAAAGGATAGATGGAATGAAGTAGACACATATCTTTATGAAGAGTGCATATATTCCATGCAATTATTCCTCAACATGAGGTAAAATAATCCATGGATAAAAGAGTTTTAACTGAGCAAGATTGAGCATTTAAGACAATATACTCTTAATATTTAATATGGCTAATTATAATATTTAATATTTAATAAGACTAAGTATAATATATGGTTACAAAGTAATAATTATGATTATTAGTTTTATTTATTTTTAATGATTAATTAATATTGATGTTGATTAATAATGATAAAGAAAAATCTGTGATAATTAAATCCAATAAAATTATATGTTATATTTTAATATCTTACAACAACAATTTGGAGGAAGTGCTTTCATACAAATATCTTTGAAGTAATATTCATCAAAGATCGAGTAGAACTATAGCTTCAAGAAAAAGTTAAATAAAAAGTGGAAAGCTTATTATGGATTTTCAAAAAATAATTGCAAATCAACTCACCTACCCATAACAAAAGCTCATTTTTAGCACTCTAGTTACTCTGGTTATTTTATGGATGAGAAGTTTGGAGATGCACTATATCCCTAAAAAAATTCACACCTTATCCTATACTCTTCATAAAAATAAAGTTTTTCCTATTGAAATTATAGTTATGATGAGCCATCTGATGTATAGGAACACACTAAACTTTTAGCAACATGGGAGATAACAGACTTCCTAAATTATAGCCAAAGCAACTTACACTAAAGACTATGCCCAATCTTGACCAAGCCATTAAAAATAGAAGAAAATATACATTTCAAAAAAAATAAAATAATAAAAGTTATTAAATTTAATTAAAAAAAATATATAATGCAATAATAAAGAGAAAAGAGCCCCAAGGGTTAGCTTAATTGGTTGAGTCCTGCTTGGAAGGTCACAGGATTAAATCTCCTAGACATGTCAAAAAATTGAAGATATTATAAATATTCAAAATATTTCATCAATCATTAAAAAAAAATGGCTAAAATTCAATATTAATGTAAATTTAAAAATCAAAATATTCTTTCAAGTTAAAAAAAACAATTGTTAAAGCAAAATTAATTTCGATAACTGTAATAAACTTATAGATTGATTACGATTTATAATTTACAATAATCACACCCGAACAAATTCATGGAACAAAATTTTACTGGTTATGTGACATGATCCGAGAAATGGAATAAATGTTTAGGCCGCACGTAACAATGAAATCTTGATGGAAAACGAAGAAAATATAACAGGACGACAACATTCCGTGACTGTTCGCTTTTATAAAATTTTAGCCGTATGATTGTCGACCGTATGTTTCAGGAACGGATTGAATAGCAGAGGTAGGGTTTGTAGGAAAAACAGATTGAAAGACAAAGCTAGGGATTGTAAAAGATATATATTTCGAAAAGCACGAAAATTTAGGATTACGTACCTGGAAAGAAATCCGTTAGCAGAGACATAAATTGATTCGGATGCTGTACTGTGTTCTTGGAAGTCTGCAAATTACTTTGAGATTTGCGTGTGCATTGACCCAAACCACCGACGGGAGTCCAGTTCGTCTCATTCTTACAGTCATTGCATGTTGCATCCAGTTTAGAAGGACTACTGAATATAACTGCTCCTGCAAGATTCCCCACTGTGCGGCTGCTCGTAGTTATTAGGGCTTTTAGAAGTGGTATTTGTTTTCACTATCCTTTGTGGATTAGGTCTGAATCCATGTATAGGATGTATAGGGTTAATGCATAGGGTTAAGGGACCAACTGGATTCTATAATATTAGTAGTCTAGATCTATCTAATTCCGATTTATCATGGTGAAGAAATGTAATTTTGTTAGGATTATAGAAAACGTTATTTAATTAATTTTTTTATTATTGGAATTAGCTATTTTAATTTTTTATCATTTTTTTTTTTTTTATCTTTTTAAAATTTAAAAATGCCGGTGTAATAAAAATGTTGGTATATTCTAGTTTTTATCTAATAATATTGAAAATGTTAAGTTTTTTGTCTATCTAAATCATATGTTTAAACCATATTTAAATTAAATTTTTAGAAAACACCATTACTATATTAAGTAATGAAATATGTTTAAACCATATTTAAATTAAATTTTTAAAAAACACCATTACTATATTAAGTAGTGAAATGAATGAAAAAAACTTAAATAACAATTATTGTAATGTGAATTCATTGTAAAATTTGAAACTCTTCACATTCTAAGTAGTGTGCAATCACTTTGGCGTCCAAAGTATGGCCACTTGGCAAAACATTTAAATTAAATAAATTAGAAGTCTAGTAGATAAAAAAAAAAGTAATAATAAACAATAAACATAACTACTCCATCTATTGTTAATTTAAGTAGCTATAAAGAAATTGCAGTGGAAATGCATTTTTTATTAGGGCTATTATGCTTTATTAGTTGGATTATAACGTAATGAATTGATGGACTATGTTTTATTAATTGGATTGTATTCTTATATTCCTATTATGTTTTTTGTTTTATTAGTTGGACTTTAATCTACTGAATTGTAACATGGATTCCATCCAGGAATATGACAACCACCACTCCATCTATTGTAAGAGGGGCTTATTGTTGGAACATTAGTGTTACAATCAAGAGTTGAAAAGATATCTAGAATGTTTAAAGCTGCATGCAAATAGATTTGGTCTAATTCCTTGAACTCTTCACTATTAGTAGAAGAAGTGTCCATTGATGCATGCATTTATGAGTAGGGGAGCTATTGGAATAGTTGAAGCCAAACCATATGCAATTGAGTTAGGTTAAATTCCTCCAAGTATTTGTTGGGCATTTGTGAGTGTAACTGGTGTTGCAATTAAGTTAGATCAATTCCTAGAACAATTTGTTGTCTATTTTTGAGTGTAAAGGGTTTGCATCACTAGAGGGTTTCCAACTGTTTGTGTCTATATCTATCAGTTAAGAAAGGTGCAAAATCCCTTGTTTTATAATTTTTGTTCAATTTTTTATTGAAAATATTTTTTTTATAATCTATGGAGTGTAGCTCAATTAGTAATAGCTTTCTTCTTAAATCATCTTAAAGCAAGAAATTTAATATTCAATTCTTCTTAAATTCCATCAACATTTTCTATTATAAATTTTAGAGATATAAATTACGCTGATAGGCATAACCCCCTGTTGGAATTGGCAGGTTTAATATAGTTGATAATAATCATTTTGATTGGATGGTCTAAATTGACAGATGCTGGTATATTTTCATCGTCTCAACTCCTGTCACATCTCCCTCTCTCGTACTCAAAATTTTTTATTTTATTTTTCAGGTGAAATTTAACTTGGTTCGTCTTTACTTTTACACTGTCATATTTCTCGTTTGGTGAAGAGACATAAAATTTAATAATAACCTTCTATCACAATGTTAACTACATACATTTATCATTGTGGATCATCCTCATATAGTACCTTTACACCATGTTTTCCCATTTTAATTAGCCATTGAATGTTATATACGATTAGGTCGAGGTATTGGACTTTGTACATTATAACATCGACCCTCTCATTATATGGTTAAAATCGAATGGGATCGAAACCCTAAATTGACCTTGTCATCACTTATCGTAGGTCGACGTTGGCCCAAGCCACGTCTTACTCCACTTGATACGCTGGCATTTTATTCATATGTGACTGATATTTTTTTTGACCCATAGGGTAGGGTTCGAATATCGATTTATCAATCGGGACACGGTGAACTATCCGCATTCACTTTCTGGTTTCTCCATAAATTTTGATGGGCGCGAAGTACTACGAGTCTGAACTCTGGATTACACATCACGCGATTTGGTGTACAATAGGTTTGATTAAATAATTTAAAATACTCCCCTCGGGTTTGGTAAATATGTCGTTTAGATCACGCTATGTATGAGTTTAATGTTACAATCCCTCTCGGGATCTTGGGATGTACTCTCCCTTGACTTATTCAGACGCCAATCCCAAACCGAGTCATTCCTACGGTTATCTCCCTACACGTGGACGGCTCGATTTTAATGGCGTTAGGGTTCATTGCTCCATTATTAGTTCCTGTCTTTTTCATTCCAGAACTTCATTTTGCTCTGGTGGCATTCGTCGTTTTCTCTCTGGCGATTTTTGCACAGAATGGCGCGTCGAGGGTTTCTACCCAGCGATCATGCATTTGACAATAGTAAGTATGGTTTGTTTTGCATCTGGCTATTGAATTCTGTTATGGAACAATTTTAGTGACGAGGCTTCTCGACTTGTTTCCACAGTCTGGTTCCATACTACGGCAATCGTGTAGGAGGGGATTCCTCACGATGGCATTCCTGAATTTATACACAGTATTGCTTCAACGAAATAGGTATTATCGTTTTGAATCAATGGTTTTCTGCTCTCCGTCTTACATATTTTCGTTTGCTGTGGGTTGAATGGAAATCTCGGAAAGAATATATGGGTCGGCTAATACCGTAGCCATTTGCTCCTGTCTTCTGAATAAAATGAGGTATTAACCTCAAAGACTTGGGTGCCCTCCCAGGATTCACGATGGAGAACAGAAGCTTTCGTATGAAGGCGAAAGGCCTGGTCCATTCGCGTCGTGACAAGGTAGCCATAAATTTTGACACGAAGTTCAGTTTTGTAAGGGTTGACTTATATTTCGTCATGCGCAATTGCAATTAACTCTCCTCTTCACGCTGTGTTCGCTCCAGGAATTGTTGATATGGCGATTCTCGCGCCACCCCAGGTATACAGCATACTTCGTTTTTGCTTTTCTCGGTGGACGCTTTCTATTATGGATTAGAAATGTTCTAATATAAATATTCTCTGTTTGTTGCAGGTATAGAAAGTCTGCTATGGTCTAAGGCGTTTCAATCCTTTTGGTTCTGACGACTTCACTCGACTTATTTCCTTCATTCGTTATTGTACAAGTTCTCCAATTTTTCCAACGATCTTCGCACAGATTGTCTCATGTGGCTATAGCAAGTACTTAAATTTGTTTTTTATTCGTATAGCCGTGGTCATGCGGTTGGTGTAGAAACGTGGAACCATTATGAGTTCTACTTTGAACATTGCGACTAAGCTCGCTCAGTTTCATTTTCTCTGTGCGTGGTTATATATGAACTTAGCCGACCAAGGGCGAATTGAATCTCAGAATGACTTATGGAATCTTTATTTTAAATTTGGCCCTCATTTTTTTTTTCAGTTGATACTCGTACTACCTTATTTCAGGATGAATTGACATTAGTTCTGCACTGGGTCGTATAATTATGTGCATTTCGTTTCTTGTGCTTTGGGTTGGGTTTTTCGTTTGACTCCTCCCTTTTTGCTCGAATCTATTATATGCAGAGAAGTCTCTTTTATATTTTCTCATTCCTTTGAGTTACTGTTGATCAACTCAGAACATACTTATTCGTTAAATAATAAAGGAGTGTATTACAGTTTGTCTATGACTGATATGCCATGAAGATTTAAATGATGTCAACGAAGTTTGTCTTTATTTTAATATGCTGACTCAGCATGCATATACAGGCACTGTGCAACCATATGCTAACAGTCCCTTTAATAATGGTAAATATTGCTTTGAATTTAATTGGACCACTGTGACAGTGAATAAAATCCTAATTTGTTTGATGCTGCATAATAGTTAGAAATACTATTATCTGGATTTTCCTCATATTTCTGTGGAAGCTTTAGGACAGAACTTAAAATATTAAGTCAATACCTGGCAGCTTTTTTTGAACTCCCATTTACATTCAGAAGTTTATATTAAAAGATTAACTGTTCATCCACTACCATATATCTCTTGGTGTGCATAATTAGTTTGTTGTGGTATTTGTGCAGCATAGATTCTTTGTTGCCTAGACAAGTTTAAAAATCTGGCTTATGTTCTATAGTCTAGTAGTATCTTCTTGAAGTTTATTTTTTTTCAGAATTCTAATGGCAATAATTCTGGTTACTCCAAGTTTTACAGGAAAATTTTCTCCAGACTTAAAATTTAGAAGCCAATAAGGTTTAATTGACCCCACCAAGGAGCTTGTACTCTATCCTCAGATTCATAAAATCTATCCAGTCATTCTTCCATGCACAGGGTAGATTAGCCAATCTTTTACTATTGCTTTCCACTACACAATGGAAAATTCAGGATTTCATACACATATATGCAGATACTAAGATCATTATAAGAAACAGAAGCAGATTAAAGTTAAGTTATTGCTTTCATGTTCTGTGTAAAATTAATTAGCTATAGGTTTAACCCATTCACTGGTTTAGAGACTAGGTGGAATTCTACTTCACAGATTGAATTCTACAACCATACAGAGTGGCAAGGATAAACTTCTTATAAGCAACTCTGTTAAATGTAGAATTTATGATCTAGTAAACCATGAGATTTTATATGTAGCCAATTCATACTATATGAATTAAAACATCTGTAAAAATAAGAACATACCACTCTTGCAAATGACCAACCTCCCAACCTTAGAATCCTTCTGTCTCCCAGGACTCACCCCCAAGTTGAGATCAATCTCCTAGAGCAGACCAACCTCAATCTATTCTAGGGCAGCTTATTTAAGCTTTTACTCCCCAAAGCCTGTTTCTAATTCTGCGTCCAGAATATGAGGATGCTTTTATTCCTGTTTGCCTAGGCTTCCCACTTAGGGATTCTTTAAAGTTGTTTTATGCTTTTCCTCAGCTTTTCCAGCTTTTTACCTCTTCCCAACTACTCTCCTCATCATTGGGGAAATTCATATTTTTCCTCAAAAATCTAAATTTAAAACTTACTATCTTCCAAGGATTTTTGGAAGATTGTGGGGACATATTTGCCTCATCCATCCTCACAGATTTAGCAAGTGATCTCATCATCTCATTTTTGGTCAATTTGCACCACACTACTTTATTCATTTCCTCAATCAAATGTTTAATTACATTCACAAATATAATTATCCTTTGGGGTCCACTCCCCTTAGGATGTAAAGTTCAAGTATCTAACTTTAAAATGCAATCACATGAATTTTGGGGTGTTACAACTCCATATATGAATGAAATCTGATAACATCATTGCATATTTAAATCGAGTGTTTAAACCATGTTTAAAATATTTTTTTACCAAATCCTAATTAAAATTTTATTATGCCTCTTGTTCATAAACAAGTATAAAAGGAGATTAAGAAACCAATATACCATGTTTTCCCACGTTTATTCCAAACATACACGTGGAGGAAACGGTTTTAAGAGGGACCGAAGCATCGAATCACACTACACCCATCGGATCACACTACACCCATTTCCTCCAACGTGTGATGGTTGAAATTCTGTAGCACTCTCAATTTCTCAATGTTTTATTCTAGCATGCAACGTTTTCCTCAACCCGTCCATCGCCAGTTCTATCCACGAGTTCTATACAAACAAAGAAAATTTCACAGAAGTTGATACATTTGGAGGCAGAGAACCAAGACTCTGGCTGTTCGCATCGTCATCATTTTCTATGGTAATTTTCCAATAGGTTCTATGTGTCGAATTTCTATGCCATGTTTTCTTTCAAGATTTATTTCTGTATAATTTCCATGAAGTTTCAACGAAGAATATTTTAGCTTAAATAAATGTCTATCTGATATTTCATCAACGCTTTAGTAAGGTTTTGTGCTGAATCTTTTCATTCAAAAGCTTTCGTTTCATAAACCGAATATAATACGAGAACATACCTGTTCTTATGTTTAAACATATCAACATGCAAGAGAAACTTGACAATTCAAACAAATCAATATGTATCTTCTCTTTTAGGATGCAGACGTGTCATTAGTTATCATAAACAAAATAGGAAATGGAGAGCGGTAAGGTTTTGACGATGGCACCCCATTCCCATTTTGTGGCCACGATCCCTGGTTTTCTTCTTGGTGTAGTGATGGAACTCAATGGAGCGCATAGAGGTCACAGGATCGAGTTCCATGAGCCTGACGCCCTCTTATCATCCGAGCGCCACCAACCCTACCATATCGCTTTTCTTCCGATGCGTTCTAGCTAATCCAGGCCAGCACATATCAAGACATTTATCTCCATTCAATGTGGTCATTTTAAACCGTCGGTTGCCCCTTCCCGGCCGTCGTGTTCTTACTAGAGCACAGTGGGAAACCACTGTTCAAGGAAATAGATGATAACTGCTTCAAAGTTGGTTGAAAATTGGATCTTACTTTCACCTGTGAAATATATATATAGATCCTTCCAGCAAGGGACAGAAGGGCAACCACGGTGTAAAGACTTCGCGGGTTCAAGTCTCTGACGCAAAAAAATTGATCTCTAATATCCTTCCTGCAAATTACAGAAGTTACAACGTTAATTATCGAAATATATTTAAATTCGTTAATGAACACCATCTTATTTGAAGATAAGTGATTCACATAGTTTGTTTCACATATTCCTCGTGCTATTCGTAACTAACATAAATTCCATGGTGATGGGAGGAGAAAATCAGTAGGGTTTCATTTTTGTAAGATATTAGGGCAAACTATACTACTACGTGGAGCTACAACTAGAAATGAAATAGGACGAAATCAACTATATTGATAAAATCAATCACCGAACCTTTAGAATGCACATTCATGGATAGAATATGTACACTTGCGATGCTTGAGACAGCTATATCATGAAACAAAAATACTGATATAGCTATATCATGAAACAAAAAATACTACTATTCTTCTATGTTTTGTAAACAATAAAACTTAACGGGGAAGAGATTAAGTGCTTACGTGCTCAAGAAAAAGAAGTTCTGGAATAAAAAAAATATAACGTGATAGAAAAATATGCTAATCATAGGGAGCTGAAGGAGTTGAAAAGTGGAGATGAAGGTGTTTGGAGACAGACCAGTGTATATATCCATGCCACCGCACTCTTAGTGCAACTGCTGACAACTCAGAGCTGGCCCCATGGCAGTTGGCAAAGAATTCCTTTAGTTCATTTTAGTTATATAAAAAAAAAACTAACAAAGTACTTAAATGGCCACGTTATGCAACCAAAGTCTCTATTCCTATTGTGGTCCTCCTATTTCATTCCTTAATAATCCAATAGTACTCAATATGCTCGAAAATAGTACTAAATATCATCGACGTGCGCGTGCCATGTCGATGAAAGTGATGGCATATGAGAATAGTAAATACATTAATGGAGAGATATAAAGTCTAAGAATTATGGTTCAATTTGTTTTGTCTTACGTGCTCATAGTATGGGTAAACCCCGTTATTCCATTGGTGAGGTTGTACTCTACATCCTATGTTACATCTATCCCTAAAACAATACATTTGATTAATTTTTTTTATTGATTTTAAATGACTCAGTGTTACTGTACGAGTTTGGTCGTTCAAATCAATGATTAAAATTACCCTGTTCAAGTGTGTAAGGTTATGCAATCTTAGCAAGATTTTAATGGTGTTGATCCCTTTTGGGTTTGTTTGTACATGCTCTCTGGACTAATCATGGCAGAGACCTTTAAGGTATTGAAATTTCATTATAATTTCCACAATTGCGCCAATTCTTTTGAATAGGTTTATTTTCATTATACCTATTCAAAACCCTTGTTTATTTCCTCGGCCTCTTAAGGTACACAAATTTTAGATTGCAATAGCTACTCGTTAAACAAAGTCTAATTTTTTTCTTTTCTTAGTTAACACTCGCTTAATTTAATCTCTTATGTATGCATTCTTCATGTCTACAGGTTATATTATGGTCTCTCATCATTTAGTGGTTTCTAAAAAAGAATTCAATTCTATACTTCGAGTAGTTGTAAGAATTAAAATTGAGGAATTTTGTTTGTATATAATAAATTTCCTTTGCACTATTTACTTGAAATCCTTAGAATTTTCAATTCTATACTCTGAGTAGTTGTAAGAATTAAAATTGAGGAATTTTGTTTGTATACAATAAATTTTATTTGCATTGTTTACTTGAGATCCTTAGATTCCAACTAGACTGCTAGCTTGTTTAATTCTGATGTATAGACATAGCGTTTTGGGTTTTCTCTTTCTTCGTAGAATTTCTTTAATAATTTTTGGGAATGTATAACCAAAATCTGTTTATTTAATAATTTACAGTATAAAAAGCTCAATTTAATTTATAGATAAAATGAGTTTCTTCAAAAAAAATTGACAATACATTTTTAAGTTTAAAATAGATTTTTAAATGCATAAATGCATTGTCTTAAAATACATATTAAACAACTTAAATTTTTCAAAAATATTTGAGAGATTTCTGTTAACATTAACCAGAAAAAAATTCTTTGGAAAGAAGTCATTTCATCTATTAGTTATACCATGCAATAAAAAAATAACAATTAAAATATTTTATTAAAATATTTATTTAAATTAAATATTAAAAAATAATAGCCATAATAAAAATGCATTTATTCATCATTATATAAATTAGGTGTGAATAATATTTTTTGGGTAAATATTTTATTTCATGAAGTTGGTATAGTGGTATATTTAATCATTAATTATAAATATATATAATCATATTTTTATAATAATTATTTTTTTGTTTGAAATAATTTTAATTATTTTCACAGACATGTTTATTTTGGAACAAGGTTTCCAAAAATTTAATGTAATTATCAATAGTTATTAGTTGAAAGGTAAAGATTTAATCTCTATTGAATATTGTAAATTTTTTTAACAATACATAAAAATAGATGGTTGAGATTTATCTTCAAAATAGTTGTTCTTTTTGTCTTTTTAACTATTGTAATAATGAACTCTTCTAGCTCATATGATTTTATACATTATGTATATATGCATTTTACTATATTTGTAGATGGAAAAGTGCATATCTATATTGCTTATTCTATTCACCATTAATTGAAAATTGTTTTGTTGATATCATGTCTATTTTCTTTTATGTTAGGTGATTTCCTTGTTTTGTCATGGATCCAGCTATTTGGAGTTGTATTCCATTTGAAATTCTTGAAATTGTCTTCCTTTGGCTCCCTTTATCGGTTGTGATAAAGTTTAGCATTGTTTGTCAACAATGGAAGAATGTTTTGCAAAATCCTTCTTTCTTATTGCATTGCAAGCATATCTATACAAATGAATTTGGATTTATGGTTCCTTTCCTCAATAATGAAGAAAATTATTTTTCTACTGAATACCTTAATCAAAATGGGTGCATATCTGGTTTTCATTTGCGATTCAAAGATTCAAGATACAAAGTAGAGTCTACTATTGGACCAATGGTAGTTTTATCCTTACCAACAGAATTATCCCATTCATGAAACTATTTTGTAATGAATCCATTTACAAAGGCCTTAAAAATTATTGGGCGAATACGAATTGGAGATTGGGGATTCTTTTCGTTATTGGAAAATGTGAGAAGCAAAAAATATGACTGGGTTGTTCTAAAACATATCTATGATAGAATGAAATCTAAATTTTATGTTTACAGTAGTCTTGATAGGGCTTGGCGAAGGGTTGATCTTCCATTTGGTGGCACTTCACCCCCTCAGAATGGAGTGTTTTATAAAATTAAATTTTTTTGGCTCTATCTCAACATGGAGTATGAAGATTATCCTCGATATGGGTATACAATCTACTGGTTTGATGTAATAAAAAGTGAATGGGGATTTTCATTTTTTCCAATCACTGAAATACGATGTATTTCATTAGCAATATGCAATAATTAGTTGATATGTCTTATCGATGATGGCTCCACTTCTGTATGGTTAATTGAAGAAATAGATAATTTCCAATTTGGTCATCCGTGTATTGAACGAAGAATTGACTACTTTGAGGATGATTGGGGCTTTATATGGAAGTTGTTGGAAGAAATGTCTACATATATAAATATCAAATTTCCTAGTTGTCTTCCATTTTGAACAGTCCAAGGTGTGGCTTTTATGTGCAAATGCGGTGAAGTTTCTTTCCTACTATATGACATGATGACTGGCCTCTGCTTCCCAACAGATATTGATAATTCAGCTAATCAACAGATGCATGGATTTTGGTCTCCACCATTGCAGGATTTCAATGATTTGATCGAGTCTGGAAATGCTTTTGCAATTACTCCCCGTATGGATTCTATTGATGAGATTCCACCATTAGATATGGACATGGAGTCTTACGCTATTAGTCATTTTGTATTCTCTCTGTCGTCGTGGAAAATCTTTCCTTTTTTTTTTTATTTACATAATTTTGGGTATGTATGCTAAGACTTTAAAATTACCAATCTATGGATATTTATATGGCTCCATTCTGAGGGGGTGTCTTCTATATGTGTATGTATCGGATGTTGGATATTGAGTTCCATTGCAATTTGTTCGGAAATATTTATTTTTCTATCTCATTTAGTTCTCTTAATTGCATTTGAATGTGTTTTAATGTTATTAATTTTTCTTTGTTTTTATAATTATAATTAATGTGACTTATTTTATACATGGTGTTTCCATTAGTTTTTTCTCATTGATTCTCAAACAATGTTATATCTTTAGGTTATTTTTATTATTTAAATTTATATTTTGATGGTATATAGTTCCAAATATTTAGATATATTTCAAATTCATATAATTCTTTTATTATTTTGTTCCAGTTCATTTTATTTTTTCATAACTTTGTATGGTTGGAAAAATACTGTATATGATTTTAATTTTTTTATGTTGTTGGAAAAAAAATGTGTTCATTTTTCATTCTTTTGTGTTTATGTATATTGGATATATTATATGTTACATGTTTATTGTTCTATAATAAATATGTTATTATTCATTGTAGACATGTCATATGAAGGTACAAGCAAGCGTACAAGAAAAAGGAATCAGTCACCAGCATCGCATGACAAGTCTAATGAAAGTCGTCATTTACGGTAACAACAAAATAAGGACACAACAAATGAGCATAGGAGAGATAAATATCATAGAAGAACGACTGAAACAACTCTTCAAAATAATTTTATGATTCCTTGTAAGTATCATACTATGTATGATATCATGGAAAGAACATTTCCCCTTGATAGTTCATTGCCAGAATATGCTCCTCATCAACATAATTTTGTTTTTCAATGCTCTCCTGAAAATTTTCATAATATTGGGGAAACATCTCGCAATAGGGAAGAACATCATATTGATAATGTGGATGAAAATGTTCACCCTAACCCTTCTGTCTCTGAAATTGCGTCTTGTGAGAAAGGCCAAAGGTTGCAAAATATCCATGGTGGAGGCAATGATGACATTTTATGTGATGACTTGGATGATAGTTTGATTGGCCATTTTTTTGATAATTTGGATCCAGCTGGTCAAAACATCGTATATTCCAATCTCCCTTCTCGAAATAATTTTGTCCCATGAATAGAATCAGTCATCCCTTATAGCATTTCGCGTGGAAGAATGGAGGTAACCTAATGATATCTTTACATTTGCTGCAATAGTGGTTTTTTTATTACATTCCTTTATTTACATTTTTTATTATTAATAAGGTATTTTATTCTCTTGGAATAGGATACACCTCATTTTAATAGAGGTCTAGAAATTATCTCCCCAAGTCTTCCATCTACTAATCTGAGAATTGAATATGAAGCACGCCATAACCTTCCACTGCATTCTCCTCGACAATCAAATCGACAAAATAACGTTAATGTTATTAGTATTTGATTTGATTTTTTATTTTTTGAATTTTTGGTACATTGGACATGAATTTTATTGCATAATTTATTTTCTTCAAATAGGACACAACTCATTTCAATAGAGGCATACAAATTAACTTCGTAGATGTTCAGTCTACTGATGTTATAAGTGAAGAGGAACCATCTCATAGCGTTCATCCACATCACCAACAAAATCTAAATGTTGAATTTGTTTGATATTTTCATCCTTTTTTCATTTATTTTTAGTTGTGTAATTTTAAATCTTTATTTTTTGAACGTTTAGTTTTATAGTGAATTTTATTTTTTTTTCACAGGAAACAACTAATTTGAATAGATGCGTTGAAACTAAATCCCAGATGTTCTATCTACTAATGTTAAAAGTGAAGAGAAACCATCTCATACACTTCATCACATAGCCAAACACATGTAAATATTGAATGAATTTATTTATTTTTTCATTTTTTCAATTCTAATTATTTGGAAATTCAATTTTAAAAAAATTATGCTAAAGAAACCTTGTCATCCTCTCAGGTTCCAGAAATGCAGACCATAAATTTGGAAAGACCATGTCATAGATCTGTTCCAAATGTTTCAATTTTGGAAGGGAATCTCATGGTGCTGAAAACCAAGTAAATTTTAGAAGAAATTATACTCTTCCACATCATTCTCCACATGGTCCAACCAATACAAATCTTATTTGTTTTGATGAAAAAATGGTTGTAGTGCACAAAAAATTTCAAGAAAAGATAGATAGCTTGTCATTTGTCCAAATGTGCCACATCTCCCAAGAATCATATCCTAGAATTCACGTTTTGAGAGATTCTGAAGGACTTATTTGCATGGGATGTAAGAATGAAAGAGGTTCACATTGTTTTTCTGGCTATAATAACATGGATCCTGGTGAACAACCTCATATTTTAAGAGTTCTTACTCAAGTTGAAGAAATGTTAATAGTATGTGTAAATCCTATTTTGCAAGTGACACATGCTCGAAGTGGGCAACATAAGTATAATAGACACACAATTAGCTTTCCCCAAGATATTTCTACAATTGCACAAAGTCTTCCCCGACATGTTGAAGATCTTGATTTTCTAATTGTGAGGAGACATGCTCCTCAGTATAAATATTATGAATGTTATGTAAAAAGATCTCGAGTTATGGCTACATTGCGTTTCAAAATTGAACGTGATCAATATTATTGAGATGTTGTAATTGACTATGATTTAGTGAATGCTCTTCCCGAAAGATCAACAGATGTCTCCTCCAGGCTTAAATTTGTTGATTATGACATTGCAGAATCTGAGATCAATGCAACTAATAATGAAGGGTTTCCTCTTGAGAATTTTCCCTCTCATCCTTCTTCTTTTGTTGCTCACCTACCCAATGAACAGAGAGAAATGGAAGAAATTAGAGCATTTCTTGATAATGTTGATTCTTCACGTGTTCATGAAATGGATTGACCCAGTATTGGAACATCTCTAGTGAATGTATATAATACTGAGGGGTTATTAGATATGACATTCCCCACATTGTTCCCCACTGGTGATGTTGATTGGTTGCAACCACGCATTTGTACTGTTGAACTTCATGAGTATGCATTTCATCTTCTTAGATACTATGATCAAAGGTTTGGAAGCCATCCTCACTTCCGATATTACCTATTGAACATGACAATTAGGGATCATAGCCAAGCAACTGCTTCAGTTTTTGTGAAGAAAAATTTACATGATAACTCATCGACAACAATTGATACCTTGCATCATCAACTTTCTAATTTACCAGATAATAAGTTGGCTGAGCATCTTATGCAGTTTGGGTCTTCTCTAAGAGGTACAAGGGCATACTGGACTAAATTTTGGGCCGAATTGACTGAAATTATTACTCAGTTGGGATGTCCATCTTTGTTTTTTACATTGAGTGCAGCTGACACAAAGTGGCTAGAGCTGCATAGCCTCATGCCTGTACCCTCACATTCTCATTCCTTAAATGAGCATCATATGAAAATTTAAAATGTTATCTAGTACACTCATATTTTTTCCACATTTATGCACCATAGATTCAATATATTTCGAGAGGAAGTTATCCAAAAATATCTTAAAGCTAAAGAATTCTGGTACAGGTATGTTTTTTTGAATTAATTTTCTATTCATTGTCAATTTCTTATTAATTTTCTATTTATATTTTTTGTAGTAACTCTGTATTCATTTTTTTTAGATATGAGTGGAAACATAGAGGTTGAGCACATATCCATAGTTTCCTATGGTTTCAAGGAGCTCCTGACATGGAAAGACTTGATTGGTCAAATGCTTGTGATTTGCAACATGCAAAGAGATTCCTTGACAATTATGTAACTGCATGGAATCCACGTGAAATACATCGTCGCAATATAATGGTTCCAAGAAGTCTCAATGATGACCCTTTCCTATTGAATACTGATCATATTTTCTCTTGCAATCCTCATAATGATTATGAAGAATTGTTGAACCGTGTCCAAAGGCACACAAAGTGTAGTGTAGATTCTTGTTTGCGCAAAAAGGGCACTATTCTCGCTTGTAGATACAATTCTCCATGTGATCTTTCTGAGGAATCAAGATTGTTCATAGATGATCAAGGAAGAAAAAAATATGACCCAACAAGAAATGATGATAGGCTCAATGTACATAACATTGACCTTCTAACAATGTGGCATGCAAATGTTGATTTCCAACCAGTGCTTTCTCGACATGTTGTTCTGAAATATATTGCTAAGTATGCATCAAAAGCAAAGAAAAGGTCTGAAATTTATCATGATATGTTAACTAGAATCTCAAATTCTATTACCTCTGAGGATCATGCTTTATGTGCTTGCAGAAGGTTTCTTACAGAAACAATTTTTGAACGTGACATTGGAGCACAAGAAACATGCCATATGTTGCTTAAGCTACCTCTTGTTTTTTGTAGTTGAAAATTTGTTTCATTAAATGTTGGAAGAAAGGTTTTTCAGGAAAATATCAAGGGATGGCATGCAATGTTCATCTGAAAATACTTTTGTTCAACATTATTAGAAGAGGCCTTTTTTCCTTGAACATCTATCTTTGATAGAAACATTAAGATCTTGGACATTTGATAGCAAGAGTAAAAAATATCCTTGGAAGCCTAGAGATGTTCATGCAATTGTTCGAGTTTGGCCACAATTTTATTCTATTCCTAGTGAAGGTTCAGCGGAATTTGAAACCTTTTTCTGGACAAAATTTCTCTTGTACAAGCCATTTCGTGACATTTCTACAGAGATTGTGCTTTCAGCTAAAATTATTGTTGAAAATTTGAGGAATTTCCGATATCGAGCATGGAACGTTGACCGAAATCCATCAATTTTTGAAAATATTGAAGATGGAGAAGATGGTGATTTTTCTAACCAGGAAATGAATCTTGGAGATGATTTTCAAGAGTGGCGACTTTTATCTCTCTTAGTTCCACCAAGTAATTTCAATGTTTCTGATCTTCACACCCTTTTTCGAAGGGATTTTGATATATCCTTTGCCTGGCAAAGTATAACTATTTCTGATGATGTGGCCGAAGAAGCTATTAATTGTACAAGGAATGGAATTTAAAGGGGTGATATTTTTGACCTTTCAAATAGAAAATTTGCCTCTCCAGATTCATTGGAAGAAAAGCAATTACTTTCTTTTGAAATTGTTTTAAGGCATTTTGCTGAATATGAGATTCGTGAAGCTCTTCTTATCATTGTTCAGGGCACTGCAGGCACTGGAAATTCTTTCCTTATCCATTGTATTTTTGAAGCTCTTTCTAATCTGTCATGTAATGGAAAAATTCCTTTGCTTCTTCTTACCCCAACAGGAATAGCTGCCTTTAATATAGATGCAAAAACAATACACTATGCTCTGAAAATCCCGATTAAAGATATGAAACCACTACAAGGTAAATCACTGGCAGTATTCCAAGAATAAATGAGGCATATTCGATATATATTGATTGATGAAATGAACTTTTTAGGATCAAGGTTATTCATGCAAATAGATGCTCGATTACGAGAAGCATTTCCAGAGAAAAATAATTTTCCTTTTGGTGGCAGATCCATAATCCTTGTGGGTGACCTTGGCCAGCTATCTCCTATGAGAGATAAGCCTTTGTATGCAGGTAATATAGGAGGGAAAGTCTTGTAGAAAAAATTCAACATTGTTGTCACTCCTGACACAATATTTCGCCAACAAGGGAGTAATGAGAAACAATCTTGTTTTCGTAGAGTCCTCAATAACATAAGAAACGTAGAACCTGTTCTTGATGATTGGGAGTTTCTTATGTCTCGGGCTGATATGAGGTTGCATCCTAGAGAAAGGGATTTATTTAATGCAGCAGTTCACATGTTTCCAACAAATAATTTGGTCTCCTTTCATAACAGGCATATGTTGAAATTATTAAATTGTCCAATTGCACGATGCATTGCTGTGAATCCAAGGCATTCAGAAATCAGTGGTGTCGATGATGATCAACTAGACCGTGAAGTTTTGTTGTGTCATGGCCAATGTGTTTTTTTGACATGTAATTTGTGGGTTGAAGCTAATTTGGTGAATGGTGCACTTGGGTATGTGAAGAAAATATTTTATATGCCTACCTCTAAGCCACCCGAGCTTCCAATGTTCACAACTATTATTTTTGATAAGTATGTTGGTATTCCATTTGATGGAAGAAATCCAAAAATTGTACCTATTGTACCAGTGATAAGAGGAAATTGAAACAAATTCCTTTAAACATGGCATGGGATCTTACAATTCACAAGTCACAACGTTTGACTTTAGAGCGAGCATCAATTGATATCAGGAATAAAGAGCAACAAGGCCTGACCTTCACAGCCATATCAAGAGTGAAATCTGGTGGAAATGTTGTCATTGATGGCAAAAGAGATGACAAAGGAGGAACACCTGAGGCAACAACAAGGCAAAGAAAGCAGCAAAGCAATAAGATGTAGAGAGGGTCGAGCAGTAGAGACAGGTTCATTTAAAGAAGCAGAGGTAGCAAAAGAAGAATTAAGGAGTAGCATCAGTCAAGGAGCAGATGAAATAAAAGAGAGAGCGTAAGACAAATAGATACAGAGATAGAGCTGTTATCATGGCAATAAAGACAACAAAGAATAAAATGAAGGAAATAAAGGAGACATGCAGAGGCAGAGGAAGCGAATATAATAAGAGACAGAACCGTTATCAGAGGCAGAGGTAGAGGCAGAACGACAGAAGCAGCAAAGGTAGTGCCAAGGCAGAGCCGTTATAAAATTCCAAGCTGGGCGTTATTTATATATATATATATATAAACAAAGTCTGTGAACTGTGTTGATGTTTGGCAATAATACAGTGAAGTTATCCATAACACTAACGGAGCAAAAACACGACGATGTTAAGCTAAATAGAGGTGGAACCAGAATTAGATGTGCAGTGGTAATGGAGCTGTGTGTTATACATATCATAGGGCCACTTGTAAAAGACCGGAACCTGGAGTAAAAGTGTTGGACCGGAACCTGGAGTGGATAACGGAACCTTGCGAGAGGAACAATGACGTGGTTTAGAATGAACAGTAAAGGCCGTAAGTAGAATTCATCACACCGCATATCGACCATAAGTGGTATTGCTCGAAGGAGGAGCGATTCCATATAAGAATCGACACGTGGCCTATGGAACCATTCCAAAACCGCTTGTTAAACTGTGCCATCGCGGGTTAACGTTCTGCGTTGGAAGCCGCGCGAAATGGACAGGAGCCGTTGATTTGGAAACGGGCCATCGGACGGTGATCGCGCGTTGAACATGCCCAGAGTTTAACGAAGGTGTGCGGAGGTTAGCGAAGGTAAGATTAGACCGTGTTGACCCCACGTTGGCAATGTGTTGTGGGTGTGTGGGCCCAAATCAAATATATATTAAGGTTTATGAATTAATAAGGATGAAGGTGTGACCATATATTGATATATATTAAGGTTGCGAGTTAATAAAAGAACGCCGAGTATTGCTCGACTCTGGTATAACGTTTCCGGATTAATTCAAGCTTGCCCAGATTTAAAATCAACTATTAAATAACTACAATGAACAGGGAACTTCATACAGGAGAAAATGAAAAAGAGAGTAAGGTTGGATGAATGTGTAAGGAAAATAAAAGAAGAGGAGAGCGTGCAGAGATGAAAGTTCGTGAACAAGAAAATTCCAGGGATTCAAAAGTGAATTGGACAAGTTAAAAGCTCAGAAAACTGGAGAATGTGCAGTAGACAGTGAGTAGAAGAAGGCAGAACAGTCACTCAACAACAACAGAAAAGAAAAATCAAATAAAGCCAAAATCCAGAAAAGGAGTTGAGTGAAATTGATGTATAAATGAAAAATGTAAATGTTGTAATTATTTTTATTGTTAGTGATGCAAAGGCAAGTATCCTAAGGAAAAGACAAAATCCCACTGTAGCATGGAAATTTGTACATATTGTAGTAATTCTAAAAATGAGTTGGAAAAAGGAATAAGAAGACAAAAGCCAAAGAGTCATGATTGTTCATTTCAAATTCCTTGTGAAATACAAACAGTCATGTCAGAATTTCTATATATAGTACCAATTTTGATAAGCTCGAGGGAGAGAGAGAGAGAAAATATAGAGAATGCAGAATATAGAAGAATAAAGCAGAGAAGATTAAGAGAATAAGAGAAGAAAGAGAAGCTACAGAACAAAGCTGATATCTGAAGTAAATCAGCAAACATTCAGTTTGATAAATTCAGGAAGTTGGAGCTTCCCTATCAAGTTGCAACTTGATAGCTGTCAGTAGTAGCTGACTGAGTTTGAAGCCTCCTGTAGGTTGGTGCCTGCAGAAACCTGAAGGGAGTTGGTGCTTCCTTGCAAGTTGTAGCTTGCAGAATATAGGTAGGAGCCTCTTGTAGGTTGGTGTCTGCATAAAAACAGTGGTGAGAGGGAGTTGGAGCTTGCCTTTGCATCACAACAATAATAAGATGTGGTTTTCTCCCTTTATGGGTTTCCACTTATATCTGATGTCTCTGTGCATGATATTTATGTGTTGATATGATATGTATCATCTGCTTAATACCTGTTGCTCTCATATTAAGTCTACTATTATATTATACTAATACCTGCTGCTTACATTCTAAGATTACTCACACATTAAATTGGATATGAAATGAAGGTGTAAATAAGTTTAATGAAAAGTTTTAAAAGATCAGGAAGGTGTTAAACTGATTCACCCCCCCCCCTCTCAGTTTAACTAAAGGTTCAACAATTGGTATCAGAGTTGGTTCCTTTTATATCAGTCTAACAACTGAAAGGAGATCCTAGGCTCTCAAGATGGCTAGTCAAGAAGGAAGCTCAACCAATAAAGCCCCTTTCTTTACAGGTGCAAATTATGCCTTCTGGAAAATCAGAATGAAAGCATATATAATGTCTTTAGGACTAGAAGTTTGGGATGTTGTGGAATTTGGATATGTCACAAAGTCAACTGATTCAGAGAAAGAAGCTAAACAAAGCTTTGTAGCTAATGCAAAAGCAATGAATGCAATCTTAAATGGACTATGTGAAGTTGAGTTTATCAAAATAATGCACAGTAAGACTACCAAAGATATGTGGGACACTCTAAAGAATATCCATGAGGGAAATAAAAAGGTAAAGACTGCCAAACTTCAAATATATAGAGCCCATTTTGAAAATTTAAAAATGAATGATGATGAAGATATTGGTAGCTTCTTCTTAAAAGTTGCAGAAATTGTTAGCAATATGAAAGCTCTTGGAGAAACCATGCCAGAAAGTATAGTTGTGCAAAATATTCTAAGATCACTCCCATCCAGATTTAATCCCAAGGTGTCTGCAATAGAAGAGACAGCTGATTGGGAGACTTTGACCATGAACCAGCTACTTGGAAATCTAATAGCATATGAGATGAGGCTCCCACAAAAGAAGCCAAGTACGAGGGAAGCATCTTTTAAAACAGAAAAGAAGAAAGAAGAAAAAGAAGACATATGCTCTTGCTCTGATGAAGAAGAAGCTAAATTTGTCAATAAACTAGATAGAGGCTCAGGTAGATACAAAGGTAAACTACCCTTCAAATGCTTTAACTGTGGAAGAGTTGGAAATTATGCTGCTAAGTGTCCTCACAAGAAAGTAAGGAATCATGCTCAAGAATCAGGGAAAAACACATCAAAGAACTGACAAAAAGGAAATAAATTCAGCAGAAAATCCTTCTATGGTCAACAAGACAACAATACATCTGAAGACTCAGATGAATCCTCTGGAGAAGAGGGAACCTCTGAATTTTTACTAATGGCCATAGAAGATCTTGAAGGACTCTTACTAGAAGATGAAGAAGAAGAAGGGGAAGTCAACCTTGAGGGGAAGCTAAGAAGTGCTCTGGAGGAGATTGACAGACTCAACTAAAATGTAGAAAACAAAAAGAGATTCTCCTTAAATGTGTGAAAGAAGAACAAAATTCAGAAGTCCTCATGCAGCTAAAGGTAAAGCTTGAAGAAGATAAGAAGATAGAAGATATGTTACTTCAGCAAATCAAGGATAAAACTCGAGAACAAGAGAAGCTGGAAGAAGAAATTGTATGTCTGAGGAAGAAATTAGAAAGTGCTCAACAGAAAGTGTATATGAACTCCTCTCAAACAACAAGCTCTGGTAAGTTGGATGAAATTTTGGATGCTCAAAGATCTCCTTTGATAAAAACTGGAATAGGCTATGAAGGAGAATCAAGTAAAATCAAAGAAAAGGAAAACAGAAAAATTATCTTTGTAAAAGCAAAGAAGAATGATGAAGCACCTCAAATAATGCCTACAAAAGAAGAAGCAGGTAAGGAGGGAAACATAACCGAGAAGAATCCTCGAATAACAAAGAATGAAAGAAATACTCAGACAACAGAAAAAGGTTCATATACTCCTGGGTCTGTCAAGCTTGCAAGCCATCAAAGGATATTCTTCCCTCCTATAAAGAATGCCACCTGTTATGTCTGCCACAAGCAGGGACACATTGCTGCATATTTTCATACAAGGAGGAGTAATTCAAACCTGCAAAAGATGCAAACAATGAAGAGACTGCCTCAAACAAGCAACTGGAGAAGACAATCTCACATCAGGTATGCAAACAGTTTCTATGGTTACTGTTTTTATTGTAAAGAATTTGGCCATAAAATCATTGATTGTAGAAAGTATGGAAAAAGATTGATTTTCAAGACTTCAAGGAGTTTTATGAATCAAAGAAATTTTATTCATACTCACAATTCTGCAAAAACTATGATCAAATGATTTATATGCAATCAAGCTGGACATATGCCTTTCAAATGTCCTTTGAAAGAGAGTGATTCATCATCTCACAAAATATATAAAACAAAAGGATGCCTCCAATGGAAAAAGAAGGAGAATAAGTTTGACCTAGCTCTAACTGCTCAAGACCTGAAAAGCCAGTGGTATTTGGACAGTGGCTGCTCTAAACACATGACTGGAGACAGAAGAAAGTTTATAACTCTTGATGAAAATAAATCTGGCAATGTTACTTTTGGCAATGATAAATCAGGAAAGATCAAGGGAAAAGGCTCAGTCAGCATAGACAATGGCAGAGGAAAGGCCCAGTATGTACTATTTGTAGATGGACTGAAAGAAAATTTACTTAGTGTGAGTTAGATGTGTGACAAAGGGTGTGAAGTTCTTTTTAGAGCACAAGATTGTGTAGTCAGGTCAAGCACAATAGGAAAGACTCTGCTCAAAGGTATTCGAACGAAGAGTAATGCGTACATAGTGAAAGAGGAAGATGAAGCCTGCCACCTTAGTAAACTTGAGGAGTCATGGTTATGGCATAGGAGATTGGGACACCTCAGTTTCGACCATATCATCAGACTGAGCAAGAAGAAAGCTGTCAGAGATATGACAGAAATAAAAAGACCTTCAAATACCATATGAAAATCTTTTCAATTGGGGAAACAGACTCACACATCCTTTAAATCTAAAGATGAGCTATCAACAAGAATACCACTCCAGCTTGTGCGCATGTACCTGTGTGAACCTGCTAGAACTAAGACACCAAGTGGAGAATCCTATTTCATGCTGATAATAGATGATTTCTCCAGAATGACATGGGTTGCTTTTCTCAAGAACAAATGAGAAGCACTGGACAAATTTAAGATATTCAAAGCATTAGCAGAAAATCAAACAGGATGCAAACTAAAATGTATCAGATCAGACAGAGGAGGAGAATTTACAGATTATGACTTTGATGACTTATGAAATGAACATGGCATAAAACAAAAATTCACTATTGTAGGAACACCTCAGCAAAATGGAGTAGCAGAAAGACAAAACAGATCTATTCAACAAATTTCCAGAGCCATGATGCGAGAGAATAATATAGCTCAAACCTTCTGGGCAGAAGCAGTGCAAATAGCAGTACATATCCTTAATAAAGCTCACTTAAGGCCAAGTAGTGACAAGACTCCCTATGAACTATGGCATGGTAAACCTGCATCAATCAAACACTTTAGAGTCTTTGGCAGTAAGTGCTACATAAAGAATAATGATGAAAATCTAGGGAAGTTTGATGCAAGAGCAGATGAAGGAATATTCTTGGGATATGCAACCAAGAGTAAAGGATATAGATGCTACAACAAGACTCTTCGAAAAATTGTAGAAATTATTGATGTAAGATTTGATGAAGAACTCCCAAACAAGACAAGAGATATAGACTGCAACAGCTATTCAGAAAATCATGAAGAAGAGGACCAAGATGATGATGAAACAAGCAAGACGTCAGAAGATACTGGACTGAACCCAAAAACCCCCTCGAGATACACTCAAAAGAACCATCCAGAAGATGAAATCATAGGAGACAAGAGTGTAGGAGTGCAAACAAGAAGGCAGCTAACTGAACAGACAGAAGAAGTATACATAGCCATGTTATCATAGATAGAGCCAAAGAAGTTTGAAGAAGCCAGCAAGGACAAGTATTGGGTAAAATCAATGAATGAATAATTGGACCAAATTGAGAAGAACAATACCTGGGAACTAGTTCCTAGACCAATTGAGAAGAATATCTTTGGTTCAAAATGGGTATTCAAAAAAAAAATGAATGATAAAGGACAAGTAATCAGGAATAAAGCCAGGCTGGTCTGCAAACGATACTCACAAATTGAAGGAATTGATTATGAAGAAAAATTAGCCCCTGTAGCCAGAATGGAAGCTATCAGAATGTTCCTGGCATTTGCATGCTACCAAGACTTCAAGCTATATCAAATGGATGTAAAGTCTGCTTTTCTTAATGGAGATTTAGAAGAAGAAGTGTACATGGAACAACCAGAAGGCTTCTCATTGACAGACAAAGAAGACTATCTATGCAGACTGAAGAAGGCCCTATATGGAATGAAACAGGCTCCTCGTGCTTGGTACTCAAGACTGGATAAATATTTTCAAAAACAGGGTTTTAAGAGAGGTGGAGTAGACAGCAATCTATACATAAAAGCCCATGAAAATGAACTCCTGATTGTTGTAGTGTACGTTGATGACATTATGTTTGGAAGAAAAAACGATGAACTAGCAAAAGGGTTTGCTAATGAGATGAAAATAGAGTTTGAAATGTCTATGATTGGAGAGCTCAGTTTCTACTTAGGACTGCAAATTCAACAAAAAAACACAGGCACCTTCATCTCTCAAGAAAAATACTTAAAATAAATGCTGAAAAAATTCAAAATGGAAGACTGCAAACCTGTGACAACACCCATGATCACGGGATGCAAGCTGTGTACTGATGATGGGACTGTATATGTAGATCAAAAACTCTACAGATCCATGATAGGAAGCATGCTGTATCTGACAACATCAAGACCAGACATCATGCTAGTAGTAGGACTAGTGGCAAGATATCAAGTAGCACCTAAAAAAAACCATCTTCTGGCAGTAAAAAGAATACTCAGATATCTACAAGGAACAACACAGTATGGACTTTGGTATCCTAAAGGCAAAAGCTTCACTTTAACAACATACACAGATGCAGATTGGGCCAGTTGTGCTGACGACAGGAAAAGTACAAGTGGAGGTGCTTTCTATCTAGGAGAAAGTCTGGTGGCATGGTTAAGCAAGAAACAAACATCCATCTCTCTATCTACAGCTGAAGCAGAATATATACCAGCAACAGCATGTTGTACACAAGTCATGTGGATGAAGCAAACTCTTCAAGACATGAAGGTAAGCATTGATGAACCTATCTCAATCAAATGTGATAATACAAGTGCTATAAGTATATCTAAAAATCCGGTACTTCACTCAAAAACTAAACATATTCCAATCAAGTATCATTTCCTCCGAGAAAAAGTGGCTCAGAAGATAGTAAAGCTGGAATATGTACCAACAAAAGAACATACAGCAGATATATTTACCAAACCTCTTGCTAGAGAACCATTTAAATATTTGAGAGATAAACTAGGGGTAGTATCTGCAGATGCTACTCTCTGATATAAAGAGAAAACACAATTTCAGGGGAGAACAAAAACGAAAATATCATTTCAGGGGGAGAAAAAAAACGAAAATATCATTGCAGGAGGAGATCAGCCAACAAGGAAAGCATGAATCAGGTCCTCAGGATCAAAGGACTAAGACAAAAGAACACTAAGTTATTATCCTAGAGTTATTTGCATTATTCAAGCATCAAAAGGTCAATTACAGAGAAAAAGGATCAGTATTGTGTTCTGAAACATTATATTAAGAATTTGAAACATAAAAGACGAGTAGTGATTATCATTTGAAGCCTCTCAGCATTTTTAGTTGCTGAATCCAATCATACATCTCTGACTAGATAAAGCTGATATAATGTATTCTATGAAGTATAATTATTCTCACTTTTAGCTCTATACAAGTGAGAGAACTGTATCAATTTATAGTGTATATTCAAAGTCGATAATCCTCAAAGTGTTCTCTCAACAAGTCTTATACATCACTATGGACCAGCATGGTACAAAGTCAGCAGAAGAGGGCCTAAACATAACTCAGAGAGAGGAAATGCAAAAAGAAACCCTTTGCCATTGATGTCAAAGGGGGAGGAAAAGCAAAAGGAGAGGTTTTTCCATCAATGCCAAAGGGGGAGACTGGTGGAAATGTTGTCATTGATTGCAAAAGAGATGGCAAAGGAGGAAAACCTGAGGCAGCAACAAGGCAAAGAAAGCAGCAAAGAAGTAAGATGTAGAGAGGGTCGAGCAGTAGAGACAGGTTCATTTAAAGAAGCAGAGGCAACAAAATGAGAATTAAGGAGTAGCATCAGTCAAGGAGCATATGAAATAAAAGAGAGAGCGTAATAAAAATAGCTACAGAGACAGAGCTGTTATCATGGAAATAAATACAGCAAAGAAGCAAATGAAGGAAATAAAGGAGACATGCAGAGGCAGAGGAAGCGAATATAATAAGATACAGAACCGTTATCAGAGGCAGAGGCAGAGGTAGAATGACAGAAGCAGCAGAGGCAGTGCCAGGGCAGAGCCGTTATAAAATTCCAAGTCGGGCGTTATTTATATATATATAAACAAAGTCTGTTAACTGTGTTGATGTTTGGCGATAATACAGTGAAGTTATCCATAACACTAATGGAGAAAAAACACGATGACGTTAAGCTAAATAGAGGTGGAACCAGAATTAGATGTGCAGTGGTAATGGAGGTGTGTGTTATACATATCGTAGGGCCACTTATAAAAGACCGGAACCCGGAGTAAAAGTGTTGGACCGGAACCTGGAGTGGATAACGGAACCTTGCGAGAGGAACAATGACGTGGTTTAGAATGAACAGTAAAGGCCGTAAGTAGAATTCATCACACCTCCTATCTACCATAAGTGGTATTGCTTGGAGGAGGAGTGATTCCATACAGGAATCAACACGTGGCCTGTGGACCCATTCCAAAACCACTTGTTAAACTGTGACATCACGTGTTAACGTTCTGCATTGGAAGCCGCACGAAATGGACAGGAGCCGTTGATTTGGAAACGGGCCATCGGACGGCGATCGCACGTTGAACATGCCCGAAGTTTAACAAAGGTGTGCAGAGGTTAGTGAAGGTACGATTCGACCGTGTTTACCCCACGTTGGTAATGTGTTGTGGGTGTGTGGGCCCAAATCAAATATATATTAAGGTTTATGAATTAATAAGGATGAAGGTGTGACCATATATTGATATATATTAAGGTTGTGAGTTAATAAAAGAACACCGAGTATTGCTGGACTCTGGTATAACGTTTCCGGATTAATTCAAGCTTTCCCAGATTTAAAATCAACTATTATATAACTACAATGAACAGGGAACTTCATACAGGAGAAAATGAAAAAGAGAGTAATGTTGGATGAATGTGTAAGGAAAAGAAAAGAAGAGGAGAGCGTGCAGAGATGAAAGTTCGTGAACAAGAAAATTCCAGGGATTCAAAAGTGAATTGGACAAGTGAAGCTCAGAAAACTAGAGAATGTGTAGGAGACAGTGAGTAGAAGAAGGCAGAACAGTCACTCAACAGCAGCAGAAAAGACAAATCCAATAAAGCCAAAATCCAGAAAAGGAGTTGAGTGAAATTGATGTATAACTGAAAAATGTAAATGTTGTAATTATTTTTATTGTTTGTGATGCAAAGACAAGTATCCTAAGGAAAAGTCAAAATCCCACTGTAGCATGGAAATTTTTACATATTGTAGTAATTCTAAAAATGAGTTGGGAAAAGGAATAAGAAGATAAAAGCCAAAGAGTCATGATTGTTCACTTCAAATTCCTTGTGAAATACAAACAGTCATGTGAGAATTTCTATATATAATACCAATTTTGATAAGCTCGAGGGAGAGAGAGAGAGAGAAAATATAGAGAATGCAGAATATAGAAGAATAAAGAAGAGAAGATTAAGAGAAGAAGAGCAGAAAGAGAAGCTACAGAATAGAGCTGATATCTGAAGTAAATCAACAAACATTCAATTTGATAAATTCAGGAAGTTGGAGCTTCCCTATCAAGTTGCAGCTTGATACCTGTCAGTAGTAGCTGACTGAGGTTGAAGCCTCCTGTAGGTTGGTGCTTGCAAAAACCTGAAGGGAGTTGGTGCTTCCTTGCAAGTTGTAGCTGGCAGAATATAGGTAGGAGCCTCCTGTAGGTTGGTGCCTGCAGAAAACAGTGGTGAGAGGGAGTTGGAGCTTGCCTTTGCATCACAACAATAATAAGATGTGGTTTTCTCCCTTTATGAGTTTCCACTTATATCTGATGTCTCTGTGCATGATATTTATGTGTTGATCTTATTTATATCATCTGCTTAATACCTGCTGCTCTCATATTAAGTCTACTGTTATATTATACTTGCTGCTTACATTCAAAGATTACTCACATATTAAATTAGATATGAAATGAAAGTGTAAATAAGTTTAATGAAAAGTTTTAAAAGTTAAGGAATGTGTTAAACTGATTCACCTCCCCCCCCCCCTCTCAGTTTAACTAAAGGTTCAACATTAGATGGTTTACGCATTGCACCGCCTTTCTCTTATTAGTGTTATGCCAAGATGAAAGATAGTGCATATGTTACAATTAGGAAGAAATAAGAGGAGCGATTAAAGTCCATATCGTTATGACATGCAACTATTAATACTTTTAGCTCTTTATAGATTTTTTTTTGAATTTCTTTTATTTTCCTCTTTATCTACTTTTAATATAATAATGCTTTTGATATATCAAATTCATAGTAGTATTTTGGAATGCTATTTACATCATTTTTCGTGTTGTTTAATTTTATTAATTTTTTTAAGTGGTTTTTGTTATTTTTCTTGCAATGAACCATTAAGAGATAAAAAACCAGTTATATAAGCCAGTCATTAAAAATCAAGATGGAATTCCATATCAATGTGACATGAAACTAATAGTATTGTGACATATTTATAGAATGTTTTTTAATTTTTTTTATTGTCCTCTCTATTTTCATTTAGTATAATAATTATTTTCATGTATTAATGAAATGAATACATTCATGAGATCCAATATAGTAATATATGAGAAATTTATTACATCGTTTTTCATGTTGTTCGATTTACCTCCCTTTTCTAAGTCACTATTGTTCTTTTGTTTACAATAAACCATTCAGACATATACAGCCAATTATATGAGCCAATCATTAAAAATCAAGATTGAAGTCCATATTCCTATGAAATGAAACTAAAAATATTTATCAATGTGGTTTGCTAAATATGTTGTGGTTTGGTTCAATAACAACATATTTATATTTTATAATAATATTAAACTAAAAATAATACATACATTGACATTAATTTAAATACAAATATAGAATAACTAACATTATTAATATTTCATTTTAAACATTAAGTTTAAAAATTTGTGATTTCTTGTTGATTATTGTAATAGGGGTCATATCACTCATTTAATTTTATCACTCATTTCATGTGTACAATGTGTATTTCTAATGAGGTTTATAGCATGATATTTTTAAGATTAAGTTTTTTAAGAACAATACAAATGGGGTGTTCTATATATATATATATATATATATATATATATATATATATATATATATATATATATATATATATATATATATATATATTTCTAATGAGGTTTATAGCATGACATTTTTAAGATTAAGTTTTTTAAGAACAATACAAATGGGGTGTTCTATATATATATATGCCTAGATGTTTCTATCTCTTTGTGTATTTATTTTTATTTTGTCGTTTTTCCTTTCAAATGCATATATGGATAATAATGATGGCATCTATTATAATCAAGCGGTGGCAAATATTTCTTGATTGATCAGTTTTCTTTCTTATCTTCGGAACAAGCTCGATAGAAAACATGGATTCCATCCTACTTTTATTGATGAGCATCTTCGTGTGCTAGATGAAATGAAAATGAATGAAAAATACTTGTTGCATGTGCACATGAGGGAGGCTGGGAGAAAAACAAGAAGGGATTGGTTAGAAAGTGTTAAGTATCGTGATCATTATCCTGTTGATTTGAATTGGTGTTCCTTTTATGGTTGGTCTAGTTGTGTTCTCGAAGAGGCTATTTGATAAATGACCTTTGATGGAGAGTTTTAAGTCTATTTTTGTAGTGGGATTTCTTTATGTAAAGACAACAAAAAAAATATGTTAATTTCAATGTTACTTTTTGGTTTCACTAATGGCGGAATTGAATATCACTTTAGTTTATTAATTTATTTGGTTTATAATATTAACAATTAGTAAGGTTGATTGATCACTTGCGGTTTATCATAATAATAATCACGTGACTTCAAAATTCCTCTCTATTTAAAATATTGGGTCGTATTCTTTATTAAGCTATTGTGTTTTTAATATTGTTCTCTTCACCTTATTGGTCCCTTAGGTTATTAATATTTTTCCCTTGGGTTCACCAATTCCTTTGGTTTATAATATTAAACCCTTGGGTTTATTAGTTCTTTTGGTTTATAATATGAATAATGCCTTGGGATAATTATTAGTGTTTATTAATTTCTTCAACTTGAGTATTTTTTTTATTAATTTTTTTGATCCTTTGAATTTATTAATCACTTGAGTTTATTAATAATTTTTGTTTCTAATACTAATTTGTTGGGTTTATAATATTAATAATCCCTTCGGTTTATTGATGTTCTTTTTTTATAATATTAATAGTCTCTTTGCTTTATTGATGTTTTATGTTTATAATATTAATATTTCACTGTATTTGTTGATCCATTGGGTTTATAACATTGATTCCTTAATTTTTCTGATTCTTTTGGTTCGTAATATTATTCCCTTTAGATTATTAAATCCAAATATTGGGGTTTAAATATTAGTCCTAGAGTTTAATACTAATGCATTGTCTAATTTCGGATTATGAAAAACACTGACTCAATATGAAAATCAACCATGGGAAACCATTGTTAATTAGTGTTAGCCATAGTCGATCAATGTCATCCATAATCAAATGTCACATTTTGATGAATATTGTCTCAATATGAAAATCACCCATGGCCAACCATTCTCATAGTTGGTCCAACATCACATTGTGACAACAATTGTCTCAATGTTTAAATCAAGCATGGTAAATTATATTTATTCCCCACGGTTTATAATATTAATAATCATGGGACTTTGTCAATGATTTTTATTCAAAAAATTGATTCCTGAGTTTTATTAATCTCTTTATTAATCATGTGAGTTTCTAATTCATTTTCATTTAAAATATTTATGCCTAGACTTTACTAATATGTTTTGTTTTTATATGTATCCCTTGGCCTTGTTGATCTCTTATGTTTTTAATATTTTTCCCTTGGGTTCCCTAATTCCTTTGGTTTATAATATTAAACCATTGGGTTTATTAGTTCTTTTGGTTTATAATATTAATAATCCCTTGTGTTTATTAATTAATTAATTTTAAAATATTGATTCTTATGGTTTATTAATTTCTTAGGTTTTTGAATTTAAAATATTTATTCTTAGGGTTTGTTACTCTGTTTTGTTTTTAATATTGATCCGTTGGCCTGATTGATCCCTTAATTTTTCAGATTATTTCGGTTGGTAATATTATTCCCTTCAGTTTATTAAATCCAAATATTTGGGTTTAAATATTAGTGCTAGAGTTTAATACTAATGCATGGTCCAATTTCACATTATGAAAAAAACTGACTCAATATGAAAATCAACCATGAGAAACCATTGTTAATTAGCATTAGCCATAGTCGATCAATGTCATCCATGATCAAATGTCACATTCTAACAAATATTGTCGCAATATGAAAATCACCCATGGAGAACCATGGTCATAGTTGGTCCAACGTTGCATTGTGACAACAATTGTCTCAATGTTTAAATAAAGCATGGTAAACCATGTTTATTCCCCTCAGTTTATAATATTGATAATCACGTGACTTTATGAAATATTTTTATTTATAAAATTGATTCCTAAGATTTATTAATCTCTTTATTAATCATGTGAATTTCTCATTTATTTGCATTTAAAATATTTATTCCTAGCCTTTACTGATCTTTTTTGTTTTTTATATGTATCCCTTGGCCTTATTGATCTCTTATGTTTTTAATATTTGTCCCCTCGGTTCCCCAATTCCTTTGGTTTATAGTATTAAACCCTTGGGTTTATTAGTTCTTTTTGTTTATAATATTAATAATCCCTTGTGTTTATTAATTATTTGATTTTAAAATATTGATTCTTATGGTTTATTAATTTCTTAGGTTTTTGAATTTAAAATATTTATTCTTGGGTTTTGTTACTCTCTTGTGTTTTTGATATTGATCTGTTGGCCTTATTCTTCCCTTATGTTTTTAATAATTTTCCCTTGGGTTCACCAATTCCTTTGGTTTATAATATTAAACCCTTGGGTTTATTATTTTTTTTGGTTTATATTACTAATAATCCCTTGGTTTATTAATCTCTTGAGTTTAAAATATTAAATACTATGGTTTATTAAATTCTTAGGTTTTGGGTTTAAACTATGTTAATTTCAATGTTATTTTTTCGGTTTCACTGATAGTGGAATTTAATATCGCTTTAGTTTATTAATTCAATCAGTTTATAATATTAAAAATTAGTAAGGTTGATTGATCACTTGCGGTTTATCATAATAATAATCATGTGACTTTAAAATTTCTCTCTGTTTGAAATATTGGGTCGTATTTTTTATTAATCTATTGTGTTTTTAATATTGCTCCCTTCGCCTTATTGCTCCTTTAGGTTATTAATATTTTTCCCTTGGGTTCACCAATTCCTTTGGTTTATAATATTAAACCCTTGGGCTTATTAGTTCTTTCGGTTTTTAATATGAATAATGCCTTGGGTTAATTATTAGTGTTTATTAATTTCTTCAACTTGAGTATTTTTTTATTAATTTTTTTGATCCTTCGACTTTATTAATCACTCGAGTTTATTAATAATTTTTGTTTCTAATACTAATTTGTTGGGTTTATAATATTAATAATCCCTTCGGTTTATTGATGTTATTCTTCTATAATATTAATAGTCCCTTTGCTTTATTGATGTTTTGTGTTTATAATATCAATATTTCACTGTATTTGTTGATCCATTGGGTTTATAACATTGATTCCTTAATTTTTCTGATTCTTCCGGTTCATAATATTATTCCCTTCAGTTTATTAAATCCAAATATTGGGGTTTAAATATTAGTCCTAGAGTTTAATACTAATGCATTGACCAATTTCAGATTATGAAAAACACTGACTCAATATGAAAATCAACCATGGGAAACCATTGTTAATCAGCATTAGCCATAGTCGATCAATGTCATCCATGATCAAATGTCACATTCTGACAAATATTGTCTCAATATGAAAATCACCCATGGCCAACCATGGTCATAGTTGGTCTAACGTTGCATTGTGACAACAATTGTCTCAATGTTTAAGTCAAGCATGGTAAACCATGTTTATTCCCCTTGGTTTATAATATTAATAATCATGTGACTTTATCAATGAATTTTATTTTAAAAATTGATTCCTAAGATTTGTTAATCTCTTTATTAATCATGCAAGTTTCTCATTCATTTTCATTTAAAATATTTATTCCTAGCCTTTACTAATCTCTTTTGTTTTTTATATGTATCTCTTGGCCTTGTTGATCTCCTATGTTTTTTTATATTTTTCCCTTGGCTTCCCCAATTCCTTTGGTTTATAGTATTAAACCCTTGGGTTTATTAGTTCTTCTGGTTTATAATATTAATAATCCCTTGTGTTTATTAATTAGTTGATTTTAAAATATTGATTCTTATGGTTTATTAATTTCTTAGGTTTTTGAATTTAAAATATTTATTCTTAGGGTTTGTTACTCTCTTGTGCATTTAATATTGATTCGTTGGCTTCGTTGATCCCTTATGTTTTTAATAATTTTCCCTTGGGTTCACCAATTCCTTTGGTTTATAATATTAAACCCTTAGGTTTATTATTTCTTTTGGTTTATATTATTAATAATCCCTCGGGTTTATTAATCTCTTGAGTTTAAAATATTAAATACTATGGTTTATTAAATTCTTAGGTTTTGGGTTTAAACTATGTTAATTTCAGTGTTATTTTTTGGGTTTCACTGATAGCGGAATTTAATGTCACTTTACTTTATTAATTCAATCGGGTTCTAATATTAACAATCAGTAAGTTGATTGATCACTTGCGGTTTATCATAATAATAATCATGTGACTTTAATATTCCTCTCTATTTAAAATATTGGGTCATATTCTTTATTAATCTATTGTGTTTTTAATATTTCTCCCTTCACCTTATTGGTCCCTTAGGTTATTAATATTTTTCCCTTGGGTTCACCAATTCCTTCGGTTTATTATATCGAACCCTTGGGTTCATTATTTTTTTTGGTTTATAATATGAATAATGCCTTGGGTTAATTATTAGTGTTCATTAATTTCTTCCACTTGAGTATTTTTTTATTAATTTTTTTGATGCTTCAACTTTATTAATCACTTCAGTTTATTAATAATTTTTGTTTCTAATACGAATTTGTTGGGTTTATAATATTAATAATCCCTTTGGTTTATTGATGTTCTTTTTTTATAGTATTAATAGTCCCTTTTCTTTATTGATGTTTTGTGTTTATATTAATATTTCATTGTATTTGTTGATCCACTGGGTTTATAACATTGATTCCTTAATTTTTCTGATTCTTTCAGTTCGTAATATTATTCCCTTCAGTTTCTTAAATCCAAATATTGGGGTTTAAATATTAGTCCTAGAGTTTAATACTAATGTGTTGTCCAATGTCATATTATGAAAAACACTGACTCAATATGAAAATCAACCATGGGAAACAATTGTTAATTAGAGGTAGCCATAGTCAATCAATGTCATCCATGATCAAATGTCACATTCTGACAAATATTGTCTCAATATGAAAATCACCCATCGCCAACCATGGTCATAGTTGGTCCAACATCGTATTGTGACAACAATTGTCTCAATATTTAAATCAAGCATGGTGAACCATGTTTATTCCCCTCAGTTTATAATATTAGTAATCATGTGACTTTATTAATGAATTTTAGTTAAAAAATTGATTCCTAATATTTATTAATCTCTTTATTAATCATGTGAGTTTCTCATTCATTTTCATTTAAAATATTTATTCCTAGCCTTTACTACTATTTTTTGTTTTTATATGTATCCCTTGGCCTTGTTGATCTCTTATGTTTTTAATATTTTTCCCTTGGGTTCCCTAATTCCTTTGGTATATAATATTAAACCCTTGGGTTTATAAGTTCTTTTGGTTTATCTACAGATGCAGACGACACCCGAGGATGATGGGACACCCGTCCCAAGCCACATCCCAAGGACGATGGTGTGGGGTGGCCATGTGGCTTCCCACAGGGGCATTAATATTGTCATTAATCCCACCACCCTGCTCTCCATTAAGACCCATGCCCTGTGCACCTCCCCTGGTCCATTATGGAATTTGATTTTGAGTTTGATATACTGTATGGCGAGCGCTCTGTCTGCAGATCCATCATTCCGCGAAGAAGTTCTTACCCACCCTCCTGTGCTGAGCCAAGCACTCGAACGCAGATTGGTAGGCATTGCATGCTTCTCTGTTGCTTGGAAACTATTCCGGAGTGCCATTTTTCTCACAATAGCTTCTGTTGCTCAAATTCCCTCCATGTCTCTCCTAGCTCCTATGTGCCGCATCTCCTCCATTCGTCCCACAAGCGACGCTGGGAGCTCTTCCTTGTCACCATGCCCAGGCTGCGCCATAGGATGTGAAGTCGATGCGGGAGCAGTCGCGGCCACGCCATCCGTTTCTGGTCCTCCCCCAGTTCGTATTCCTCCTTCGAGGACTTCTCCTGTGACCACATTCCTGAAACGCGGAGCCGAAAGGGAATAATTCATTTCAATGAACATTCTCACCCCTTCCTGAGCTCTCCACCTCCCCATGTGTATTCTCCCGCGCCTCCCCTTGAGAATCCCCCTGTGCCTCCAACTCTCCACTCTGTCGCCTCTCTTGGCCCCTCTCCGTCAGACTCCATTCCCCATTTTCAGTCCTCCCAACGTGCGGAGTTCCATTTCGATTGCTCATTGGATAAAACGATCATTACTGCCTATATCACTGTCACTATCCGGAAGGAGAGAGCCTGCCCTGCACCCCCCTCAGTCGGTGTCCCTGGTCCCTCTGTCGTTATTCCTGGCCCCTTTGTTGCTCCCGCTCCCACGCCTACATAAAAATCCAAGAAATCCTTGGCACAGCTGAAAATCACCCGTGATGATATAATGCAGGTTCAGGTGAAGGACGATAAAGGCAAAGACACTGCGACTCCCACTACATATGATGGAGGAAGCAGCGATGAGTATAGATGCAGAATCATGGAGGAGCCTCCATCTCCAGTCAATGACCAGTAGCTCGGACGACCTTCAACGGATTTCGATCCTACTGCCCAGGTTCCTAGGCTGGTTTTTGTTTTAATACTTAATTTCCCTCTACTGGAAGAGTGGACTGTCTTTTTACTAGTTTTTTTGTTAAACTATTTGTCTCAAATGCCGGTTTCCCCTATGAGGGCGGCAATACTTAACTTTCAGGGACTGATTTCCCCTCTGTAGGCAGTCTAAACTCTTGGTTTTCATGACTATCAGGCCCTGCTCTCAGGCTTTCTCAGCTGAGGCAGTGGAAGTTTTGTATTATTATGTTACATATCAATAGATCTAGAATTACTCAGCAAAAAAAAAAGAAAAAATAAAAAGAAAAATAAAAAGAAAAAAGAAAAAGAAGTAAGTTCTTTTGGTTTATAATATTAATAATCGCTTGTGTTTATTAATTAGTTGATTTTGAAATATTGATTCTTATGGTTTATTAATTTTATAGGTTTTTGAATTTAAAATATTTATTCTTAGGGTTTGTTACTCACTCGTGTTTTTAATATTGATCCGTTGGCCTTATTGATCCCTTAATTTTTTGGATTCCTTTGGTTCATAATATTATTCCCTTCAGTTTATTAAATCCAAATATTAGAGTTTGAATATTAGTCCTAGAGTTTAATACTAATGCATGTTCCAATTTCACATTATGAAAAACACTGACTCAATATGAAAATTAACCATGGGAAACCATTGTTAATTAGCATTAACCATAGTCGATCAATGTCATCCATGATCAAATGTCACATTCTCACAAATATTGTCTCAATATGAAAATCGCCCATGGCCAACCATAGTCATAGTTGGTCCAACGTTGCATTGTGACAACAATTGTCTCAATGCTTAAATCAAGCATGGTAAACTATGTTTATTCCCCTCGGTTTATAATATTAATAATAATGCGACTTTATCAAAGATTTTTATTTATAAAATTGATTCCTAAGATTTATTAATCTCTTTATTAATTATGTGAGTTTCTCATTCATTAGCATTTAAAATATTTATTCCTAGCCTTTACTAATCCTTTTTGTTATATATATATATCCCTTGCCCTTGTTGATCTCTTATGTTTTTAATATTTTTCCCTTGGGTTACCCAATTCCTTTGGTTTATACTATTAAACCCTTGGGTTTATTAGTTCTTTTGGTTTATAATATTAATAATCCCTTGTGTTTATTAATTAGTTGATTTTAAAATATTGATTCTTATGGTTTATTAATTTCTTAAGTTTTTGAATTTAAAATATGTATTCTTAGGGTTTGTTACTCTCTTGTGTTTGTAATATTGATCTGTTGACCTTATTGATCCCTTATATTTTTAATAATTTTCCCCTCGGTTCACCGATTCCTTTGGTTTATAATATTAAACCCTTGGTTTATTATTTCTTTTGGTTTATATTATTAATAATCCCTCAGGTTTACAAATATCTTGAGTTTAAAATATTAAATACTATGGTTTATTAAAAAAATTTAGGTTTTGGGTTTAAAATATTTATTATTAGGGTATATTACTCTCTTGAGTTCGAAATATTACTTCTTAGGGTTTATTAATTTCTTCATTTATAATACTAATATTTATCCCTTAGGTTTATAACATTTTTCCGCTGTGTTTACTAATTTCATGGGTTTGTAATATTAAATGCTTGATTGTGTTAGTTCTTTGGTTTTATAATATTAATAACCCCCTGGGTTTATTAATCTGAGTTTAAAATATTATTTCATAGGATTTTTTAATTTCTTAGGTTTTTATTTTAAAATATTAATTATTAGGTTTTATTAATCTCTATTGTTTTTAATATTTCCCTTAGCCTTATTTATCCTTTAGGTTTTTAATATTTATCCCTTTGGTTCACTGATTCCTTTGGTTTATAATATTAAACCTTTGGGTTTATTAGTTCTTTTGGTTTATAATGTTAATCACACATTAGGTTTATTAATCTATTGAGTTTAAAATATTAATTCTTAGGCTTTGTTAATTGTGTAGATTTTTCAGTTTAAAATATTAATTCTTAGGGTTTATTAATCTTTATTGTTTTTAATATTCATCCATTAGGTTTATAATATTTATCCCTTGGGTTTGCTGATTCCTTTGGTTTATAATATTAAACCCTTGGGTTTATTAGTTCTTTGGTTTATAATGTTAATAATCCCGTTGGTTTATTATATGTTTAAAATACTGATTCTTATGGTTTATTAATTTATTAGGTTTTTTAGTTTAAAATATCAATTCTTAGGGTTTATTAATATCTTGTGTTTTTAATATTGATCGCTTATGTTTATAATATTTATCCCTTGGGTTCACTAATTCCTTTGGTTTATAATATTTAAACCTTTCATTTATGAGTTCTTTTGGTTTGTATTATTCATAATTTATTGAGTTTATTAATGTCTTGAGTTTAAAATATTAATTGTTAGGGTTTATTAATTTATGAGGTTTTTTGTTTTTAAATATTATTTCATATGCTTTATTAATCTCTCGAGTTTAATATATTAATTCTTAGAGTTTATTACCTTCTTATGTTTTTGGATTTAAAGTATTATTTCTCAGGGTTTTTTAATCTCTTGAGATTAAATTATTTATTCTTAGGATTTTTTTATTTCTTGGTTTATAATATTAATATTTATCCTTTGGTTCACCAATTACTTTGGTTTATAATATTAAACCCTTGGTTTTATTAGTTCTTAGGTTTTTGGTTTTTAAGTATTATTTCATATGCTTTATTAATCTCTTGAGTTTAATATATTAATTCTTAGAGTTTATTACTTTCTTATGTTTTTGGGTTTAAGGTATTATTAATTCTGATAGTTTTTTAATATTTTGAGATTAAATTATTTATCCTTGGGGTTTTTTTATTTCATGGTTTATAATATTAATATTTATCTTTTTCTTTACCAATTACTTTGGTTTATAATATTAAACCCTTTGGTTTATTACTTCTTTTGATGTAAAATATTAATAATCCCTTGAGATATTGGTAAGAGATATTTTAAGTTAATCTATAATATGTATATAGTTAATATTATTAATATATTATAAGTAAATATATAACATATTTTGGTAATTTTAATCATAAATATATAATATTTATTTTGGTGAAATATATGTGGTAGGTAGTGGATATAAGCCTATTGGCCTATATCAACCACATTGGTGAATATGGTTGTAAATCTATTTTATATAAACTTATCAACGTATACCAACCACATTAGTAAATGTGATTGTACTAGTTAAAATTCAACAAAGACAAATTCTGATTTGATATCACTGTAATCAAAGATACATATGAAATGTAGACAGTTATAACTATAATTATAACAGAAAATTGATGAATTGACTCGTTGATAGTGTCTGGAATAAAAGGTTAAAAGTACAGTTTTCCTTTAAGATAAAATAATATATTTGTGAATAATTTTAGGGGAGGTTAAAAGTTGTAGCTCGCAATTTTTGAGATAAGTGCCTGTACATATGCTTAATGGTGATTATTTCTTTGGATGTATACAATAGTGTTTCCCTTTGTAAGATACATTCGATTTTCCTCAATATTTCATGGTGCCTCCAAATTTTTACCATGAAAACGTTCAATTTCCGTTGTTAGTGAACCACAAAGTCGAGACGAAATCATATATATATATATATATATAATTTGGCGTATTGATTATCCGTGTGAAAATAAACTAGCAATTGCACCATATGTTGCAAAGGAAACGCTGTAAAGTGGTAACAGAGGAAATAGTAGTATAGAGTAAGTTGAGTTTTAAGGTGGTGAAGGAGTTGGAGCTTAAGAATATGCATCATTTTGGGAAGGCTTTGGTAGCTAGATGCATATGGAGGCTCATATCAAGTAAGGGTCTATGAAGCTAAGTTATCCTCTAAAAGTGCAATGAACCTAATTCATTAGAAGACCTTCCCAGAATACTCATAATATAATTTGTTGATATGTTGGTAGGCCATTGTACAAGCCTTGATGAAGAAGTTGAGTTTTAAGGTGGTGAACTAGTTATAGCTTATAGTTATATAAAAATAGATTTGTTAAGGTCAAAAACCTACTAACATAAAAAAATTCAAATGCATCTAGCACCATCATGAACTAGTGTGGAAGAATCTCAAGAAACTTTCCAAATTCAAAACCCAATACACCAAACCCAATATGAATACAAGAAATTACCAACATATTTGAGAATTTATTATTGTTTAAATGATTAGTACACCAAACTTACCCTATGACATAATGATAAGAAAAAGTAATAAAACATTGCACTTGTAATGACATTTGCCATACCACCTTCATCTCTCCCTCCCTGCATCTTTGATTACTCCATGTAAAATAAAATATTATTTCCAATATCAAAAGCCTTTAAACCTTTTCAATTGCAAACCATTAATATATTAGATTAAAAAAAAAAATCCATAAATTCAAAAATTATTATATAAATAAATTAGGTTGTAACTCTTCTTTGTTTCTTTATTTCTCTATTTTAGAGGATTTGATATTTAAATTAGATTTATATTTTTGTTTCTTTATTTCTCCATTTTAGAGGAATTGATATTTTTCTCCATTTTAAAGGAACTGGTATTTAAATTAGATTTGTATTTTAGATTATATGGAATTGCAATCATTTTATTTTTACCATTTTCTAAATGCATCCTATACGGGGTTGCATTATATTTAAATTTTCAATATTAAAAGAAGTATGTTAATAATATATTTTTACTATTTTATAAACTTATTTCTACCACTTTCTAAATGCATCCTATACGTGATTGCAATATATTCGAATTTGTAAGGTTAAAAGAAGTATTTTATAATACATTTTGTCAACTACTTTTCATCTCTTAAAAAGAAAAATTATAATAGCTAATTAATAATTAATATATTAAAATAAGGAAAATAAGGAAAATGAAAACTATGAAAATAAGGAAAATGCAACAACTACCTGGAAATTTAGACGATCTGAAGATAAGTCTAGCATTGTCCCTCAGCAGTACCTCGAAGTATAATTGCTGTACATAAAAATGACTTCTTTAACATTGCAGATATTATCACTCCACCTTAAAGCTGCATACAATAAAATATTTACTGTTATTATCATTTCACCTTAAAGCTGCAGAAAATATTTACTATTATTATCGCTCCACCTTAAAGCTATATTTATCATATCATCGCTTCAAGTTAGAATCGCAGTTAGAATCGCAGAATCTGTTCAAATTGCAAGAAAAACAGTACTTCTTTGCAAAACAAACCATGGAAATAAAGAAAATACAACAGATGGAAATTTACATGATTCGAAGACAAGCCGAGCATTGTCTAGAAGTATTGTTGTACATAGAAATGACTTCTTTAACATTGCAGGTATTATCACTCCACCTTAAGGCTGCATACAATAAAATATTTACTGTTATTATCATTTCACCTTAAAGCTGCAGAAAATATTTACTATTATTATCGCTCCACCTTAAATATATATTGCTCATATTATCGCTTCAAGTTAGAATCGCAGTTAGAATCACAGAATCTGTTCAAATTGCAAGAAAAAAAGTACTTCTTTGCAAAACAAACCATGGAAATAAAGAAAATACAACAGATGGAAATTTACATGATTTGAAGACAAGCCGAGCATTGTCTAGAAGTATTGTTGTACATAGAAATGACTTCTTTATTAGCATTGAAGGTTAGGGAGAAGTATAATTTCTGTACATAAAAATGACTTCTTTAACATTGCACGTATTATCACTCCACCTTAAAGCTGCATACAATAAAATATTTAATGTTATTATCATTTCACCTTAAAGCTGCAGAAAATATTTACTATTATTATCGCTCCACCTTAAAGCTATATTGCTCATATCATCGCTTCAAGTTAGAATCGCAGTTAGAATCGCGGAATCTGTTCAAATTGCAAGAAAAAAAGTACTTCTTTGCAAAACAAACCATGGAAATAAAGAAAATACAACAGATGGAAATTTACATGATTTGAATACAAGCCGAGCATTGTCTAGAAGTATTGTTGTACATAGAAATGAATTCTTTATTAGCATTGAAGGTTAGGGAGAAGTATAATTTCTGTACATAAAAATGACTTCTTTAACATTGCAGGTATTATCACTCCACCTTAAAGTTGCATACAATAAAATATTTACTGTTATTATCATTTCACCTTAAAGCTGCAGAAAATATTTACTATTATTATCGCTCCACCTTAAAGCTATATTTCTCGTATCATCACTTCAAGTTAGAATTGCAGAATCTGTTCAAATTGCAAGAAAAAAAAGTACTTCTTTACAAAACAAACCAGGGAAATAAAGAAAATACAACAGATGGAAATTTACATGATTTGAAGACAAGCTGAGCATTGTCTAGAAGTATTGTTGTACATAGAAATGACTTCTTTATTAGCATTGAAGGTTAGGGAGCTCAACTGTGAGAAATCTCGGTGCAAAATCAAAATTAAGCTCTTTCCCCAGTCAAATTTCTGCAGCTGATTTCAAAATCAAAATTAAAATTAGAAAATTAGTAATCATAATTATCAATAAAACATTTTGAAATGATAAATTATATAAAAATAAAACTAAAAATAATATAAAATGTAAAATTAATAATACAACTAATCTAAATCCATCTTAATTCTAAAGATGCAAACTTTTTTTTAAAGTGAACATAGATTTAATCTCTCAATACTAATAAATCTAGAATTAAAATAAAAAACAACCCTTAACAAAAATATCTCAAATCCTTTTCCACATATAATACTCAATACTTAACTAAAACCAAAATTATAAATTAATTTAATATTTAATCATTCCATTGAAACTCAATTAATTTTTTATTAAATTATAAATTAAACAAGCTATTAAAATTTTATCCATCTTTCGTGTTAGGCATATCATATTTTAAACTCGAATCATTTTAAAAATATTAAAAATGCAATGCGAAAATTGATCTTAATCATTAAGTCTCATGAAATGAGTCGATAGAAATGACTTCAACGCCCTAGATAAAGAAAAATAAACATATTTTATTAAAAAATAAATATTTTAATATTTTAAAAGATCACTAACGGCAAATATTCATAATAAATGACTTGAAGCCGAATGCATTTTAAATTTTAATCTCACGAAAACTGAATATTGCAGAAGTAGGTTTTAAACAATTTACGACGTATTTTGATCACTGTAAAAAAAAATTAAATGTTATATATAAACAAAACGGGCGCTGACAAAGGCAGCATCATTTCACATAGTATCATTTGACATAGTAGGCGTAGATGCTCTGTTTCTCAACATTAGTTTCCACACCCTCTACTTCCCAGGCGATTGGTCATTTTGCAAGTATTGAAAAACCGCATATTGATTAGAAAACCGCTCCAGCACATTAATTCCCTAGCTTCTTTTGAGCTCGATCTGTCTGAGCTGGGAAACCGCTTTCGATTTATCCCAAAGGCTGGAGTCCGCACTAAAACCTTGCTGTTAATGCAAGAAGTCATGATTTCCTTATACTAATTTTTGGCTTCAAGAAAGCCTTTGTAATATGAAATGCGGGAGCTGGGCAATAAACTCATACATTTTGCAGAATTCTTTTTATTAATGTAATATGTTACGCAAATTCCTGTTACATAGTTCCGGATGAAGACTGTGAACTGTAGCGCTAAACATGTATAAAATGCAAATATTTGAGTCGGTTGTACTAAAAATTATTGTTTACAAATCATTTACAAATTATTGATATTTAGGGCTATTTCTTGTGTTGTAGATGTAAGGTGTTCTAGAAATTTCTATTCTCTATGTGAGTGGACTTTGTCTAGATATTGATTGGATCGAGGCCTATGTAGGATATTATTTCTGATGGTTTACCGCCTTACACAGACAAGTCGGAACTTGGGGGTGGAAACGTGTATGCATATCACTCTACAGAGGTAAGTGGGGGGTATTACCTGGAGCTGCACACCCTCCCCGCATCCGGAGGCTTACATCTCAACCATGGAGCGTTTATTGCTGCACTGGCCAGAGGAGGAAAACCAGAGGTGGGGATTAGGGCCGGAGGAATTTTTCTGTTAGGGTGCCCAGCGCCCTGCCCTGATTTTAAGTGCCGTTACAGCATTTCGCTATTGCAGATAGGATAAGTCGAGAGGTGAGGCGGTGATGCGGCATGCTCTCTGATGGCGATAACTTGGCCCCGTGACAGAGTTTGAGGGTGGCCGATAGTTAGCTAGTTTAGATTGCAGGGTGAGTTTTGGTGGCGGCCTGTGGAATTTAGAGAAGGGCCGGTGGCAGGACTGGTTTTCGTGGGACTGAGAGGAGACCGGGAGGAGTGCATCGTGGGGGTTTTGTAGGGCGACTCTTGTTGCGGCTTGTCTCTGCGGATCTCCTTCGACTTTATATCATCTGATGTGAGGATAGTGCCATGGATCCCGGAATTATCCATTTCACTGTTCACTCGATTTCTACTGCACCGGGGTGCATGGTCCGGGTGGCCGATGTTTTCTCCATTCACCTGGACATATAATTTCCTTATGATCCCGGATCTGAAGGAATCGCCGGTTCTGGCTGGATGTAGTAAGGGTTTGGATTTCCGGATCGAGTTGGGGAGCCGGATCTCCCCCAATCATGGGGTCCATTTTCATTGTTTACTCGGGTGCTATTTTGTTTTCAGGGCTGTTTATCAAGCGAGCCTGTTTTGTTTTGGGCAGGAGTAATGGTATTGTACAGGGGTGCTATCTTCTTCTACATGTGGAACAGGCATTATTTTCAAGCGACTCGGATTCCATGTCATACGTGCATGATCTATTACAAGGGAGCCTGATTTGATTTTGCTTCTTTCTTTTCAGTTATCTTTTCTCTTTATTATCATGAATATGATGCTGCATAATTTTCTCTGCTGGCTCTTTTCATTGTATACAGGGATGATCTCGTGGATATGTTTTTATACTATCCGTTATGTTGATGGCCATGTACATCGAATTACTTCTCTTCAGAAGTGTATTCTGGATGTATTTGGTGTATGGGGTATTCTCGCTGTTTTTATAACAGCTTGAGAATGTATTGATGATCATGTACTGTCATATATTTTAATATATACAGCCTTTTTTTCCTTCTGAAAAAAAAAAAGGATATTATTTCTGATGGTCCAGTAGATTCAAGGTTTGAATGGATGCTAAGCGTTACAAACAAATAAAACAGAAGTGCAAAAAAACAAAAACGAAAGTGATGTTAGGAGTTTGCTGCATCGCTTTATGGCATCAGAACGAGTTTAGAATTCTGAACAAACATCCAAGGTCCACTTTTCACTGCCCGTTAGTAGATTCTAATAATCAACATGTTTCGGAAGAATATTTTCAATTAGGATGTTTTTTATGTAGATAATTGCTTGCTTTAGGAGAGATAAAATCTAATAAAAATTGGCTGAAGATTTACCTTAGTAGAAAGCTCAAATGGATGCAGTGCAAATACTGGAGAATTCTTTATTAATTAAACTTATTCTACGAAGTGGCCCTGAGCTTGCATTTTTGCTGATTGTTTTGCCCGAATTTGTGAATTTGAGAGTTTTTAAACCAGGCAAGTAATTTCTGCACACTTGTTCTTGATTATCTCTGACAATAAAAACTTTGCAATGACAATGAAATGAAACAAAAGGTTTCAATGCAGCTATACAGTAAACTTTACCTGCAAAATTGGAGCTTCTGGGAACCCGTAAACAGTCTAAAAGTAATCGGAGACACCTAGCAAATGTTCGCCCAAACATAAGGTTTCAATGTAGCCATACAGTAAACTATACCTGCAAAATTGGAGCTTCTGGAACCCGTAAACAGTCTGAAAGTAATCGGAGATGCCTCCCATCCCTAGCAAATGTTCGCCCAAGAAGTTTAAAGTCATTTTCATAACTGAATAATAACAGTAATTAATTAAAGGTTGAAATCATTTGAATCGTCTAACATGAAAATCAACGATACATAATGATACAAGTGGCACTTTAGGTAAGTTGTTTTCAAATAAAAACCCTTTACACCGTAATTATCCAATACCTTGGGTATAATCTTTAATCCCAAAGTTTGACACCAAAATATTCTTCAACATGAATAATCATACATTTGAGTCACAGATAGTATTCAACGCATTTAACACGAATAATAATAAATTTGAGTCAAAGATCGTATAACACTGACAAATTGTGTTAGAAGGATGAAGAATAATATATCATATTAAGAATGGACAAATATTGAAATATTGAAAAATGAGGTAGAATTATCATTAACTATTAAAAACAATTGTTAGACTTTTATGTATAAAATTTATGTTTCTAATTGTAAAACTATATAATGTAATGATAAATGGAATATTAATTTTTCTTACTTGAATTGGTGAGTTTAATATTTTTATTAATTATCTTTTTGATGGGATGGTTTGTATTTAAAGATAATGGTATATTCTTGTTATCTCCACTCTATCAATTAATTCTGTTGAAAAAGTTAATTATATGTTTAAACTATAATAAAATTATTCTTTTACAAAGTATGGTTAAAAAATTATTTTATTTTTTTACAAAATATGATTAAAAAATTACTTTATTGGTTATTTACCGACAAGTATATTAAATAATGTAAGAAATAAATTATAAAAAAAAAAAAAACCTAAATATCATTAATGGTAAAGTAGATTCATTGTAAAATTTAAAACTCTTAATATTGTCAAACTATTTTCTCCATTTGATTGATTAAGTGGTGTGTAATCAGATTGACCTCCAATATATAGCCACTTCTAAAAAAATTCGAGTTAAATAAATTAAAAAATTGTTCCTTCTTGTAACCAGAAATGTTAATTAATGAAAAAATAAAAAATAAAACTTCAACAATATGGATTGTAACGTGTATTGTAACACTCCCCACTACATTTGTAATACGCGCCACTGCATTTAATGGATTGTAACTGACATCATTCCATCTATTTTAAATTAAGTAGTTATAACTATGTTGTAGTGGAACTCCATTTGTGATTATGGCTATTATATTTTATTAGTAACATTGTAACCTAATGGAATCAAGGATTTTGTTTTATTAGTTAGATCGTATCTTTATTAAGATTATTATGTTTTATTAATTAGATTGTAATTTAATGGATTGTAACTTTGATTCAACCACTTATGCTGGATTGTAACAACCACCACTCCACATATGTAACAGGGTCTAGTGTTACAATCAAAAGTTGAAAGGACTTATAGAATTGTTAAAACTGCATGCGAATAAATTTTGTTTAATTCCTTGAACTTTTCAGTATTAGTAGAAGGAGTGTACATTTGTTGGTGGATACATGCTTTTTTAAGTGAGCTTTGTTGGAATTTTTGAAGCCAAGACATATGCAATTGAGATAGATCAAATTCCTGGAACTATTTGCTAGGAGTTTGTGAGAGTAAGCAGTGTTGAAATTAAGCTAGGTCCAATTCCTGAAATGATTTTCTATGCATTGGGTTTGCACAAATCTCCCAGCTAGGGTCTCCAACTATTTCTGTGGGTGTCTATATGATAAGAAGGGTGTAAGGGGTTTGCACAAGTCTTTGGGTCTATGGAATAAGAAAGGTGCACAATCGGTCTCCAATATTTTTCAAATAAATATTCTATTTAAAATATTTATTTAATATATAGTTTAGCTTAGGGTTGAAATGTAATGGAAACGGTTTTGTAAATATTGAAAGAAATGTAAATATAGTTTTTTGATGGGTAATAGAAATGGATTTGGTTGCAAATAAATACTCAATATTTATACATCCGATGACTATAACAATTTTCTTACACATCCACTGTGACTATTAACAATTTTAGGGATTTTAATTGAAATTCAGGAAAAACAAATTTTGATTAGATATCACTGTAATCAAATATATTTATGTAATGGAGACGACTTTCACTGGAATTATAGAAGCAGGTTGATGAGTTGACTTATTGATTGTCTCACTGTAATCAAACGTTTAAATTAGAGTTTTCGTTTAAGATAAAATAGTATTTTTGTGAATACTTTTATGGGAGGTTAAAAGAAGTTGTAGCATGTGCAATTTTTGACATGAGTGCCTGCACATCTGCTTAATCTGCTTAATGGTGATTAATTCTTTGGATTGATAAAATATTGTTGCCCTTTTAACCAATTTAAGTCAGAGACATTTGATTTTCCTCTATATTTCATGGTGCCTCCAAATTTCTACCATGAAAACATTTGATTTCCCCTGTTAGTGAACCACAACGTTTTGACGAAATCCACCACTATGTTAAGTTTTATTTTTATTTATATAATTTTTTCTCTTCATTATCAATGTAAAAAAGCATTATCCAAATCCTTTGGTGTAACCTTTAATCCCAAAGCTGGATACCAAAATATTCTTCAAAATTAATAATCATACATTTCAGTCACGGATCTTATTCAATACATTTAACAATGCAAGTTGTGTTAGAAGGATGAAGAATAATATATTATATCAAGAACGGATAGATATTGAAAAACGATGTAGAATTGTCAACAACCCTAAAAAAAATTTTGTTAGAGGTTTATGTATAAAATATATAATTTAATTGTAAGACTATATAATGTAAGGATATATATAAAATTTGAGGAACAATTATTTTTATAGAATTTTGAAGAGTAATAGTTTTGCTTCTCTATAAACATTTTCATATGGATGGAATATATATAGAATTTTTATTTAAACATCGTTTATAAAATGATTTTATCATTTATAATATGTGTTGTTGCATTGTTTTAATTAATAATTTGAGTTTGTGTTACACTTTTATTAGGAATATATAATATTTGAGTGTTGTATTGAGAGAGAATTTAAAAAAAATATATTAATTCCTTATTTTATTTGTTGGAATATCTTTTATGACATTTAGTAATTTTGTCTTTTTTGGATCATAAATAAATAGTTCAATTTTTGTTTTTCATTGATTTTTTTAATTGATTGGTGTGATTTTTGCATCATAAGAAAATAGCTCAAGTGATATCTTAATTGAATATATTTTATTTTAATCCATACATTTTTATGGATTGAAAATATTTTAATAAATAATTCTAATGCATTAATACATTGAATGTAATAAATCTAATTAAATATGTGTGAATCAATACAAATGTATTGAAAACATTGAATGCAACCAATTGAATAAAATCAAATTTGTAACAAATGCATTCAACACATTTTAAATGTATTCAATATATTGCAATGAATGCATTCAATAGATTTGAATTCATCAATAGATTATATAGACTGAATGTATTAGATTGCAATAAAATTAGGTTCATTTAGATCTACTCTTTATTTATTCACTTAGATTGAATAGATTTATTAGATTTATTACATTCAATGTATTGAATGCATTAGATTTTATGGGTTGCATAGATTTTATTTTATTCAATTTATAGCTTTTTAAGTGGACTTTTATTAGCACTTTATATATCCAATGTAATAATTCAAATGTGAAATAAATTATATTGTATAAATTGTATATAAAATATTTGTTATGAAACCAACTCTAAAACTAGAAGAAAAGGGAGATCAATGCCTTAGAAATCGGCCACTTCGAGGGGGAAACCTCCAATAAATTACATAAATGAACAATTCTTGGATGATTCAAATGACCAAAACCTCCTTTCTATATATAGGAGTCCATGGGGCCACAATGTAATCCTATTCAACCTAACAATAATAATGTAAGGGCACAATAATAACAATAAGCGGGTTACACGGGTACAACAATAACAATAAAGGGGGTTACACTAACAACAATAAGAGACTATACTAGTAATATAGGGACCTAACGTGCTCCTCTCCTCCGAAAAAGTGTTGTCCTCAAAGCTTGAGAAGCTCCTGGTGCTTCTGTATAAAATTCTCATCCTCCTATGTAGAATCTTCAGTGGGTAAGTTCTTCCATTTGATGAGATACTCTTAAATTGATCGATTTCGTAGCTATCAAGTTCTTGTTTCGTGACTGCTTCAGGTTCCAATATGGTTTTTCCTTCCTCATCAAGTTCTGGTAATATTGTTTGAACTAGAATTTTGTCCCCTATAACCTTATTTAAGCATGAAACATGGAGAACTACGTGCACTCGCGAATAAGCATGAAGCTCAAATTTGTATTCCATAGTACCAATATTTTGCAACACCTTGTAAGGACCATAGTACTTTGGCAATAATTTATTATCCTTATTAGCTTGCTTGAGGGAAATTTTTTTGTATGGTTGTAGCCGTAAAAATACCCAGTCTCCTACATTAAAACTTCTCTCGCTGTGATGTTGATCTGCTTGTTGTTTCATTCAATTTTGTGCCAAATTTAGGTTATCCTTTAAGAGTTGGAGAACTTCTTGTTGATGCTCGATGTGATATTCCACTACTTGGACCCTAGAATTATCCCTTAAAGAAGATGTGATGGATGGTGGATGATATCCATAAAGTGCCATAAATGGGGTCATTATTGCTGTAGTATGGAAGGAAGTGTTATACCACCATTCAACAAGAGTTAGCCACTTGACCCATTGTGCTTGCTTATCATATACAAAAAAATGAAGATATCCGTCCAAAAAATTATTCACTCTCTTAGTTTGACCATCGAATTGAGGATGACAAGATGAGCTATTAGCTAGCTGAGTACTCAAACAAGAAAATAATTCTGTCCAAAAGTTTCCTATAAAAAAGAGATATCTGTCACTTACAATAATCTTCAGATTTCCAAGTAGATTTTGAATTGTTTCCATAAATTGAGTAGCAACTATACTTGCTTTAAATGGATGAGATAATTCACAACTTGGTAATTCTATCAACTACCACCATGTTGACACTCTTTCCTTCGAACTTAGGTAAAACTGTGCTAAAATCCATTGAAATCTTCTCCCAGCGTTGACTTGGAACGGATAAAGGTTGTAGAAGACCCGGGGTCTTAATTGTCTCAACGTTATTTTGCTGGCAAACCAAACATTCTGCCACAAAATTTTGAATATCAGATTTAAGGCCGTCCCAAAAAAATATTTCTTCACCTTGTGGTAAGTTTCTAAATATCCTCAGTGTCCTCCTAAAGGAGAAGTGTGAAATTCCAAAAGAATCTTTTGTTTTCGTTGAGAATTCTTGCAAATATATAAGTGATCTTTGTACCATAAGGAATAATTTTTCCAACTGAATGTATCAGATGTACTAGGATGTTGCTGCAACTTTTGAATGAGCATCCACACTTCTTCGTCCTTCTTCCATTCATTTCTTTCTTCAGTTATCCAATCTAGTTGGATAATAGAAATGGCACAAAGAAATGCTTCCACCTCTTCATCCTTTCTTGAGAGCGCATCTGTAACAATATTTAGCTTCCATTTTTTGTAGATGATTTCAAGTCATAACCCAACATCTTTATGACCTATTTTTTCTTCTCTTCTGAATATATTCTTTGTTCCAAAAAGTGTTTAATACTATCATGATTAGTCTTTACCTTAAAGTGTCTTCTCATTAGGTAAGGTCGCAAACTCTTTAGTACAAGTAGTATTTCCAACATTTCCATCTCATAAATAGCCTTTTGTAAATACTTTCCTTAGATTGAAAACTTTCAAAATCAATCGGTCTTCCTTCTTGCATTAAAACAAAACCAATTCCATTCCCTGAGGAAACACATTCCACAATAAAGGTTTTTGTCAAGTCTGGCGTAGCTAATACTAGTGCTAGGAACATTGCCTCTTTAAGATGTTCAAAGGCCTTAGTTACTTAAGGAGTCCATGAAAATGCATATTTCTTCAAAAATGTTGTTAGAGGTGCTACTATTCTCAAATAATTCTTAACAATCTTGCGATAATACCGTGTTAACCTGAGACATCCACGCAACTGTTTTATGGTCGTGGGGGCTTTCCGTTCCTTGATGGATTTAATTTTGTTAGTGTCTACTTTAAAACCCTCATGAGATACAATATGACCCAGATATTCCACCTCTTGTACTCCAAACAAAAATTTGGATGTTTTTTCATATAATTGTTTCTCCTCCAATAGTTTGAGCACCCTGTCAACATGTTGAACATCAACTTTCCAAAACCTGTTGTAGATTAGTATATCATCAAAAATACTAACACAAATTTTCTAAGGAAGGGTTTGAAAATGGAATTCATCAACCCTTGAAATGTAGAAGATGCATTGGTAAGGCCAAAGAGCATGACCAGAAATTCATAATGATCCTCATGAGTTCGAAATGTTGTTTTCAGAATATCTTCAGTCTTCATTCTAATTTGATGATATCCTTAACGAAGATCCAACATAGTAAATTAAATTGCTCCATGTAATTCATCCAATAATTCATCAATCACATGAATGGTAAATTTATCTTTAATAGTGAGCTTATTGAGCTCCCTATAATCCAGAGACATGCGCCATGATCCATCCTTCTTGTGCACCAATACTACTGGAGCAGAGAAAGAAATTTGACTAGGTTGAATTATACCATCCTCTAAAATTTCTGCAATCATACGTTCAATTTCTCTCTTTTGGACATAAGGATATCTGTAAGTCCTGATGTTTGGAGGAACACTTCCTGGAATCAAATGAATAGCATGATCATTTTCACGAATATGTGGGAGTAATTTGGGAGTTTTAAAAACCTTGGAATGATTATACAAGACTTTTTGGAGATCTCGAGAAATAGATGATTTTGATGTTGGAACTTCTAGTGAGCATTATTGTGCAATTATGCCTTGTTGTTTTTTCTTTAGAAGCTTTGTGATGAAATTAGAGATTATTATCTTTCCTTGCTTCCCTGCGATACCCTTTAATTTGGTTTCCTTTCCTTCTAAAAAAATTTCAAGAAAAGTTCTTGAAAATTAAAAGCTATTGTCCCCAAAGATTGTAACCATTGTACTCCTAGTACAACATCAACACCTCCCATTGGAATGGAAGGTATTGGAATATTCAATACATATTCTCCCATGGCTAGCCTGATATTATGGCATTTTCCAGAGAAATTTATAGTTCCTCCATTTGCAACCATCACTTGACATTCTGGTGTTGGGTATAGGAAACAATTCAATTCCTTGGCTACCTTACAATGTCCAAAATTATACAATGTCCAAAATTATGGGTACTACCCAAATCAATCAACACTATCACCTTTTTCTTCTTGATATGTCTTTCTATCTTGACAGTTTGAGGAGAGGTAATTCCTCCCAATGCATTACACGATATGGTTAGAATCATTTCTTCTTCTTCTAGGGTTGGTTCCTGGTCTATATCCTCTTCTTCTGAAGTTTCTTGTTCATTTTCTTCCTCCTCTTCACAATCTATGTAAAATAATTTCTTCTAAGCACACTTATGACCTTTAGTGTATTTTCTATCACAACTGTAGCAAAGCCTTTTTGCTCTATTTTCTTCCAAGTGTTGTGGTGTCAACCTTGTAGGTTGTGGAAGTCTAGGAGTAGCAACACTTCCATCTTTATAGAGGTGAGTCGTAGGCTTCCTTGTTACCAGAATTTCACATTCAATTTTTCTTTCCAACTTGAATGCCTTCTCCAATGAATTAGGTTCCCAAAAACGAACTTCATATTAGATGTTATCCTTTCAGGTCGATATGAAGACATCAATCCTGTGTTTCTCTCGAATATCAGTTACCCTTATATTCAATTTTTGGAAGTCCTCAATGTGCTCCCCCACTAAACCCTTTTGTTTGAGATTTACCAATTGGCTAAAGAAGGTGTTGCTCTTTTTATCCTCATAATGTGCTATCATTTCCTCCATAAATATTAATCAAGTGACAATTTTTTTACGAAGCAAAGCCATCGATACCATAAAAATGTATTTTTTTTCTAAATGTAAAGTTGCAATGCGTATCATTTGTGTCTTTTGCACATTATTGAGATCAAAATATTTCTCCATCTGTAGTATCTATCTTACGGGATCCTTTCCATCAAACTTCCTCATATCCATCTTTGAAATATGGTGGTTCTTCCATCCAACATTAGAGTTTATGAAATCACTATTAACATTTATTTTTTTCTCATCAGTAGTTTCTTCATCTATCTTTTGACCATTAGGAAACATTTCTTCTATCAAATTTGTCAAACCTTCCATGTCTTCTTTTAGATCATTCTTCATTTTTTCGATGTTGTCTTTCATTTTTTCTTCCATGGAATCCATCTTAACTTCCATGTGAGCTTCCATTCCATCCATCTTAGCTTGCACACCTTTCTTCAAACCATCCATCTTCGCTTCCACGATGTTCTTCAAAGCTTCTATTTCTTTTTTTGTTGCTCTTTACGAGAGCGAAATTTGGTGCACTTGCTCTTGTAATTTTGATAGATCATTCTGCAATTCTTCATCTTCATGAGTCATAATAGAGTACTCTGAGGGCATAATGGGCATCGAATTATTTTTAGGAGGAATTTTAGAACCAAATATTGATATCTATGCTCAATGGGCCTTTGGAATCACTTAAAAATAATTTTTCAAACAAGACTTATGCAATTTGAAAAAAAATAGACACCTTTTTCTTGATTTTGAGGAGCTCTATATTGAAACTGAACTATATTTTTCATTTCGGATCTTCAATATCTGAAATTCAGCCCTGAAGTAGCCCTCTGAATCTTCTTTCGAATGCCATAGGTGTAACTAGATTTGGGTTCTTTAAGTCAAATTTATGCTCAATCTCCTACGATGACCTAATTATGGAATTGTTCAGTAAAGCGAATTTATACAACTTGCCACGTGTCACTTTTTCCTCCTTCAACTCTGAAATTGATGCACAAGAAACTAAAGTCGATGTAATTGCGGCCAATATTTAGAGAATTCCAATCCGACGCTCAGAGAGAGAGTTATTACATTTTTCCCATAGTCACCTCTTTGATATGAAATTCAGGAGCCTGAAACAATCCTAACTTCCACAGATCATATCTCCAAAAATGTTGCAAAACAAGATCTGAAATTTTTACAAGAGGTTTCTCAGGATTTCAACTTCATTATGTATAAATTTCAACTTCTGAAACTTAGTATACGGAAATTTATAACACAAATTCTATGATGACCTAGTTTAGTTGAAATTCGGGAGCCTAAAAAATCCCAACTTCCATAGATCATATCTCTGAAAATATTGCGAACCAAGATCTAAAATTTTTACATGACGTTCCTCAGTATTTCAGCTATGCGCTATAAAATATTAAGCTTCTAAGCATTTGTAGAAGAAAAGTTATAGCGAATATTCCATGATGACCTGTTTCGAGCAGCAAAACCCTAGAATCCAAAGCTCTGATACCAAATGTTATGAAACCAACTCCAAAAATAGAACAAAATAGAGATCAAAACCTTAGAAATCATCCCCTTTGAGGCCACAACCTCGAATACATTACAGAAATGAAAAATTCTTAGATGATTAAAATGACCAAAACCTCCTTTGTATATATAGGAGTCCATGGGGCCACAATGTAATCCTAGCCGACCTATCAATAATAATGTAAGGGAATAATAATAACAATATGGGGGTTATAGGGGTACAAAAATAAAAATAAGGGGGTTACACTAACAACAATAAAGTACTATACTAGTAATATAGGGACCTAACAATATTGTATATACAATTTATAAATCTACCCTATATTAACATATACATTATATTTACATATTATTATACATTAGATTTATAAATGGTATATAAAATGTGTTTTTGATATATATATGTATTGAACTAATTTATTGACTGAGTAGAATCTATAAAGAAATTTATATAATATATTTTGATTCATTTAAATTTTATCAATACTTTTTTATGCATTGAATATTTTCTATTATTAGCGATAGAATAAATTCTATGCATTGAATAGCTCTTTATTTTATTTTTATGCAATCAATAGATTTTTATTTTATTTTTATGCATTGAATAATTTTTTAAGCATTTTATCAATATTTGTTCTGTGCATTGAATATATTTTATTCTTCTAAATAGAACAAATTATATGCATTGAATAGATTTTATGCATTGAATCAATTTAATTATTTCCATAGATTTTATTTTAATCAATAAATTTTTATGCATTGAATATATTTTAATCAATAAATATAATGAATTCAATCTATGCAATTTATGGCTGTTTTGAAATATATTGAAAGCATTGATTGTAATGAACTAAATACAATCAAATTTGCAATCAATGCATTCAATAGATTGCAATTAATGCATTCAATAGTTTTGAATGCATCAATTTATTGTATAGATTAAATGCTTACCAATATAAGTTGGTTGAAAATCTTAGTGTTAATTATTAAGTGATGTTTTTTTGTACAATGTTATTGTTCAAATAATTAATGATAACACAACTTAGTTCATTTTCATTTCAATGTTCAAGAATGAGTTTCCATCACTCTTTCCCGACAATTTAACTCTCCAATTTATAAGGAAACTTGAATAGAATAATTTATTTTGTGTAAACTATCATAGATTTCAATTATAATTTAGGTTTATTATGACAGTTGGCTTAAGTACAAATTAGTTGTTACATTATTTATTTTTAAAAGAGACAAAAAAATAATTTATTTTGAGAAAAGGATTACATCATGAACATAAATTAATTACGTCTTTGTTGGAAATAAAATTTAACTATGGAATGGTGATTCCATAAAAAGTAAAAAACACTGGTGATAAAAGTATTCCAATAACTCATAAGTGGTTGAACAAAGAATAGTTAAAAGAACGGTTACCTTCCTATGGGGATAAAAGCACATCCCAACGAGGAAAATGGGTCTTTTTCTGTGGCTGAGGAGAGGAAGGAAGAGAGTGATGATTCATGAATTGGTGGTGACCAGTGGAAAAACTTAGCATTCCTAATTCCTGGAAAAGAAGAGTACTAGACTTGGGGTCTCGAGGTCTCCTCCAGAATTTTTTTCGACCTACTCATCTCAAGTGTGGAGCATGGGGGGAGATGAGGACATAATCACCTCTCTCATGGTAGGGAGGGCATCATCAGCAAGTCTTAAATGAGATAAGTAACAGACTACATAAAATAGTAAGAATTGGGAAAGTGTTTTTAAACATAATTATTATTTTTATACATAAAGTGTTTCTTAAATTATAAAAATGAAGACCTCTACACAGTGAATGTTTTAGATATGTATTTATCTGTCTTTCTTTGAGTAACCAAAATCCATAGAAATACCATTAATTATTTAGAATGCGTGAGAAATTACATTCATGCAAGTTTTGGGATAGTATTTCAAGAAAAAAAAAATAGTTTACAGTAATAGGTAAAAATTAATTTGAAAACACTCTACCAGAAGTGTACAACCATAAAATCATTAATTCAGGGTTAAATGTCGAAACTATGAACCCCAAACTCATCATTAACTGTAAACCTATGATATACACATAAAAAAAATGTAGATGGTTTGGACATCTCCATTAATTGAAAGAAATAGTTCAGTTTCTATTACTAGATAAAAGAATGAAAAATTTGTCTCTAATACTATATATATATATATATATATATATATAGAGAGAGAGAGAGAGAGAGAGAGAGAAAATATCAGAGATATCATGCATAATATATACCCAAAATTGAAACTGCCATTCTAAATACAAGTTACATTGAAAGTAATCTCTGTGCTGAAGAAGATAGAAAACATGAACCCAGAATCTGTTCAAACTAGAGATAGAACTAGCCTAAATCAAAGAATATGTGAAGGCTCTCATAAAGAAACAAAAAACCGTAGTTTATACATGAACAAGAGAAACCGAAAACGTTTCTTCCATTTCCAAATCCAAAGTGAACAAACTATATTAAAGGGTTGAATGAACTAACATTTGAAGATGTAGAAAAATCAAGAGATTTCTCATAAGCATAGATTCAAACTACCATTCAGGTAAGATCCAAATTATATCACAAAAAAAATTACTGAGTTTAAAGGGATTTCCCCTCTTATGACCAGACCGAGAATTCTGTAATATCTAGAAATAACATATAGTTTACAACAATGTTCCAAATGAAAGCAACAGTCACAAGTAGGGTAGAGCCCTCGAGTTAAATTGAACTAACACAACAACAAGCTCCCATAAAACCAAATCTAGAGCTCGCGATGCCCTGAGCACCCTCTAAGCTAGATCTGATCTTCTCTTTCAAATTTTTTAGAAACCCTATGGTGAAATTAGTAACTGATGGGAAAATGGTGGAATCAAGAATTGTAAAAAAAAAACGAAGAACAATCTCAATGGGTAAACCATTGATAGTCTAGAAATACGGTTACCTACTCAAAAACCAAGACAAGAAAACATTACTAAAATACCCTATCTTCAAAGCTTGCGGAGTAAAGGAAACAATAAGAAAAGACATAGTAATCTTCCAATACCTGTACAAAAAACCTTTCGCAGGCTTCAATGCAACTCTGCGAGAATCCATGGAAGAGTAATTTTACGAAAACTAGATGAGAGTGCAAAAATTAGGTAGCACAATAGCTCAAACTTAAGAAAATAACTCCTCTTGCCTTCTATAGTGAGTGGGTACTCAGAAAGAGAGCTCGAGCATGCTTAGTAATTAAGTGAGTTTCAAAAGCCTGGAGAAAAATAGAAAAGTGATTTAAACCTATAAACACTTTCAAAATCAAAGCACATGGCCAATGGCACAAAGCCACTGCTAGCCCTGTGAAAATAGAAAAAAAAACATGGAGGGTATATGCAACATAACGACAAACACCAACATAACGTAAAATCTAAGTCAAAATAGGTGAATCTAACGGGTATACCTATTTAATATTGTGTCATTATTAGCCGAACGTAACTAGAGAAAAGGAAATCTAGTCCATAGGGTTCAGTCCGCGATGGAGTTGTAGAGGAGCAACGCAGCAAAACTTGTTATCACTCAGGTTTTCCTCGAAGTTGTGGAAAAGGAAAGTATACCCGAGGTAACCACAAACCAACCTTTAGATGCAGAATCTAGCCAATCTGCATCCAGAGAGGGCTCTCTCTTTATGATTTATCTTTGTTCTTAGAAAGTTTTAGGCTAGTTATAGATCCAAGAGTTTGTTTGAAAATGGTGGAATTCGCCAACTAAGGGCAAGGTTGAATATTTTTAGTCCATTGGGCTATGGAGTCAAAGGATGGCTTTACTGGATTTCTATTCTACACACAAGATGGCTTTGCAGGGCAAGATAGCCAAACAGAGAACAATCCTTAAAATTTAAAGCGGATGGAATGGGTTTGAAGGGATGAAAGGAAGTTAAGAATCTTTCACCATGTTCAAAAGAAAGAAATGAAATGATTACAAATAAAGAGCAGTGAAGAATTCTTTACTATAGTAATCAAAATGTTTAAATTAGCAAAGCAAGAGCAATTAAGAATTCGTTTCTTATAACTAATTTAGAGGAAAACATTTAGAATAATCACAACTGAACTCAGAGTACATTTAAGTAAATTATGAGTTATCCTTTTATGTCAAGTATTCAAAAATGGACACAATGATATTATAAACAAATATTAAACTTAAGACATAGGATAGAAAGACTTATTGAACTGCAGTCAGACACATGAATCCTGCAAAAAGTCCTGAGCTTCAAATTGTCATCCAGCAAGCCACAAATAAATTTCTCCAAAACGCTTTTATTCCAAAAACATCAATGTCACAGCGAAGTAGTAGAATCCACCCTCAATACTTTCTTTGAGGGTTTATTTATACAAAAAATGATTAAAAATATCTCACACTAACCTAGCAAATAATCTAGGGTGACTAATGAATAAGTTACAATAAAAAAGGAGATAGATTGTCTCGTATATAGAATAAAAATTAACTTCTAGTGTGCTGTTTCCTCCCTTTGTGGATGTGCTGGAGGCAGGTCCTACAATAAGGCTCGATGCTGTCCATTCTGAGTAATTTCTTTTTTACTGCCTTGCTTGTCTGATACTCTTCATTTCTACTGATACTCTTTAACCTTTTCTCATCTATTTATCCTTTATACTATAGTAAAAGGCAAAATTTCTCTACCTGAAGATAAATTTCACAAAATTTCCAATAGGTCTTCCCACCATTTGTCGTCTGCTATTATGGTTCTTTTGAGCTTTCTCAATGTTTCATCAACCTCTGTGTATCTGAAAAAATTTGGCCGATTAGGGAACAAATACCTTATTTCATGCTCAAGATGAAACAAGTTCTTTAACTTGTCATAGAGATTCTTCCCTGTTGGCAGTGTTGATTCTGATGAGCTGGTAGAGTAACATGTGACGTTGTGAGCATGTATGTCCAATTTGTTGACATAAGTTTCCAATTCCATTATTTTGTCTTCTGAGAGCATCGGACTGGGCAATCCGTTGGCTATCAAAAAATTAAACCTTTCTTTAAATGCACTAATCTCTTGCTGAATATCTGAACATTTTCTTTCCAAATTTTGCATAAGAGTTCTCTTGGTAAAAACTCTTTTTATTTCTAAAATAGTACCTGTCCTGTCATCAATTCCAAGCTCTGCAAGCTGTCGTTTGGTTTGAGTGTTCAAAAATTGTATGAGTTGATTTGCTTGCTCAGGTCTATCCTTTAATTCTGCTCTTGTTTTGTCGATCTCTTCCTGAGCTACTTTGACCAAATCATTTTGTTCAAAGATTACTTGAACAAAGGACCAAATACTCTTTATTGAATCAATAATACTATTCCACAGTATTTCATTTATTTCTCTTAAAGGTTTTTCTAATGAGAGATCTTTTTCTAAAGCCTTAACCAATTTTTCTAGCCTTTTGATTTCCCTTGTATTATCAGCAACAGTCCTTTTTGACACATCATATTTTTGTTCCAAATTTGTGAGCTGCAATTTTGTAGACTGAAGTTTTGTGACTCTGAGTTTTAAACTTTCCATTTGTTTTACTAATTCATCAGAACTTAAATTAGAAGTATGCACCTGTAATGGATCTGTTTGTTGATCTGTTGTTGTTGTACCTGTAGTTGTAGTAGCCTATGTGGTGGATGTCTGCATGATAGCTTCCTTTTCTTTTAAAGCCTGTTCCAATTCTTTCTCTGTTTCACTCAGTTGCTCAGTCATTTTCAAGAGCAACTCCATCATTTCTTCCTGTGAATTTTCCTTCAAAACTTCTTGAGTCTAGGGATGCCTTGAGGCTGGTAATTTTAGTTGCTTTCTCAGTGCAGTAATATCATCATATTTCTTTTTAATTAGTGCCTCAATGCTTTTGATATCTTTGGGATTGTGACCCAAACTGATGATTATTTCTTCTAGAGACTTTATTATGTTATCTTTTTCCTGAGAAGAAGCCTTCTCAATTTGCAATTGGGTGTTTGTATTATTTAAAGAATCTTGCAGCCTAAGGACAATCATGGCCTTATCAGTAAGTGTGGAATATATCATTTCCACAGTTTTTTTATGCAACTCTATATGGTCCAAGGGATGAATGTCTTTCGCCAGGACCTCAATGTTAGTCCTAATATAATCAGATGCTGTCTTGGGTTTTGGCACCTTGGATTTGAAATGGCTCATCATCATTTTTCCTTCTTGAATGTCAAATGCTAACATTAATCTTTCCTGATTGTGTGGAGCCATTATCAGATACTGATCATATACCTGCATTCTCAATGGATCATTCTTTGCTTTTATATTAATGAAAGTTCTCTTTATATCACCTGTATCTGTTTTTGGCTGTTTAAAGGAAGAGACTTCAGTACTCAACTGTTTTTGCAATTCTTTTCCTTTGTGGCCTATGTGTGTTTCATTAACTGTTCCAGTTAGTTGACTATCTTCTCTTTCATCATCAATTATTTCATCTATAGTTTCCACTTCTGGGAGTGGATTGAGTTTTTGCTTTTTAGCTTGATGTAGCTCTGAGGATTCTTTGGGAGGAGTAGGATCTGGAACCTGTCTTTTCTTGCCTATTTCCATATTAGATGGAGTTTGCAATTCTGAAACTTCAGGATGATTTACTTGAGTAGGAGAAACCTGTGTTTGATCTGGTGCCCTAGAGGTTTGAGGTTTCTCTGCCATGATGAAAGTTTCAATGACCTGTACTTCAGGTTCTTTCCCTTTGCCTTTAGACTCAACTGTAATTGATGGACTGATTTCTTGTAATCCCTGTTGAATATTTCCTGCTGAAGAAGTGCCAATATGAGGTACCTGCACTTGACCAAAAGATTCTAGCTCAAACTTTTTCTCAAGATCTTTCATAATTTTGTTTATATTGTCTTCTTCACTATCTTTCTCAACTAGTGTTCCTTCCACCCACTCACCTTGATTAGCATATTGTTCTATTTCTGGAATCCTGTGGTGAAAGTAGGGTGATGATTTGTTCTTCATTCTTTTGTCACAGATAAAACTGAATGGATCATAAGGAATCCAACGGAAACTCTTTTGTAACTTGAAATGGTTTTGCAATATATTTTCTGCTTCATGTTCAGCATCCCTAGAATTGCATATGAAGGGACCTAATTGACTTTTGATCCTGAGTTGGGCTTTCTTTTTTACACTACAAAAATGAATCATATCAGAATTATTCATTTGCCTAAAATATTCCAAGGCAAAAAGTCTCATAGGCACATATTTTGGCAACCTGAATGGATACAATTCACATCCATATATTCTGATGACTGAATGATTTTGGTATAAATACCAGTCCCCAACTTTATATGTCCTTGAAAGCTGCAAAGTCTTCTTAATCTCATTACTGAGCCTTGGAGGGGGAATTCCTGTCAACAAGGTAGTTGCAGGATATACAAAAAGATCGATGAACTCAGCATAAGAATAGGGAGAATCATAGGAAGAGTGAGTTATGGCAGACCAAAATATAACAGATCTAGGGTTTCCCTTTGCATCAAGATTTTTAACAGGAAAAGGGAACTTCTCTGATTGATAATAGATGATGAGATGGTAAATGACTGAGGAATATTTAAACACTTTCTCATTATCTAGCCTCATGAATTGGTCATGGATTTTATTGGCAATGAAAGATGCAAAGTCATATTTCACTGCAAGAGGTTGCCCAGGAGTAAAGATAGACAACAATACCAGGGTTATTTCATCAACATACTCACTTGTATTGAAACCCATGACAAAGGATATCATATTCAGGATGAACTTTCCTAAATTAGTAAAATAAGCAAAACCATAGGGAGGAGGTCCCTTAGGTTGATGTTCAGGTAACATAAAGGTCTGGCAAATGCATTTCAATTTTTCTTGGGATAGTTGAGTAGATTTTTCAAGCAGTTCTTCCATAGACAAGGGAGTAAGATCTTGATCAGGTTCAAAAGGGAGCATTGTATTGATAGCTTGAGGAGTGATGGGGAAAAGGATACTCTGGTCAGGAGACAACACTGCCCTTTGAGTTGAATCATAGTTGGAGTGACAGTAGTGGATAATTTCTGGGAAAATACGGACTGAGGGGATGAGATATCTCGGGAAATTGGATTCCCACAACCCAATGACATCCAAACCTTTCGAATAATCGTCTCTGCAGCGACAATAACTTCGAAGGGGACTTTCATCGAAAACTAAGTCTTTAATTTGAAAGTCTTTATCCACTAATGGTAAGTATTCTAACTCTCTGTGAGGGGCATTTAATGGGGTTACATTCAGAGCTGCCGGAGCTTCCATTTTTGTTCTTGTGTATTCAAAATGGAAGTTTCGGGGTTTTCTTCACAGACCGAGCGCAATTTTGATTCTGGGAGCTTTTATTTTACTTGCAGGAACTAGAATAGACTGATATTAACCCTTTTTCAGACTCTGGCGTGAATTTTTAACACAGGAAAGTGGATTTTTCAAAGAGTTCCAGCAAGAAATCGAATAAATACCTGTTTGATGGAGAAGTTTGAAATTTACAGGTACTGGTCAATGGTGGATGGATGCTTGGGCACTGGTCTAACAATGGCGTTCTGCAATTTTGGTTGGCGGCGTCTTAATCAGCGGAATTTTCTAATTCTTCAGTGGAGGATGCAGTCGTTTTCAGCAGTGAAAATGACAGAAAATACATGGGTTTTTGTTTTATTTACAAATTCAATGGGGATTTTTCTTTTTCCGAGGATGACGTCATTTGGTACGGGAGGATACGTCACCGGGACTGGGCAGTAAGCGGTAATTTCCGCACCGCTTTCGGGAGATGGTGGTATTTAGCGGGGAGGCAGTGATTCCATTTGGAGATCGACACGTGGCTGGTGCACTATTCCAAAACCACTGCCATCCCGCGCGTTAACTTTCAGACGTGAGACGGCCAGCGGAATGATCGTTGTCCGTCGATTTTCGGAGGGGTGATCTAACGGTGGATGGGACGTGAAGTTGGCGGGGGTAATAATGTGAGGGCCCGACGGGGTTTTAAAATGATTAACTTTAATTAAATATCCCGGGAGGCATTTGATTGGCGGAAAACTGGTTATTAATTAATCGGGGTGATTTAATTAATCCCACTATTTAATCGGGGTTGCGGCGGGGTTGTTGGTTTTGTAAACCATAGTTTAGAAATTGGACCTTGGGAAATTTAACCATGGTTAGGGTGTTGGGCGGAATTGAAATACCAAGGGGATGGGTTACGGAGGCTCGGGGGATTTTCGAAGTTTTAGTTTAAATTAAAACTTCGGGTTTATTTATTTTTTCGTTTTAAACATATAAAACTATATGTTAAAAATATTTTTCGATATTTTATTATATGGTAATAAATAAATGTCATTTATTAACCATAGGGGTAGGGAATAATTTATATGGGTATATTTTAGCCAAAGGGTTTTATTGGGGGATTTTTATTTTAAAAGGGATTAAATAAACTTTGGCCAAAACTTAGAATAAATGGGTTTTTTGGGATATTATTGTAAAAGGGAATTATAGATAATAGGATAAGGTATTTCAATAAGAAATTAATAAATAAATCAGATGTTAATATGACAAAGGGACAAGGAAAACTCAAAATACTTTACACAACTAAGAAAGTGAAGATCTTTGAAGTAAATTATATCATCTCAATTTCAACACTTAAACATAGAATAGCAAGTGATTTTGAGGGTTTATTATGGAAATTTACATGATTTTCCTAAGTAAAATTGAATTTTACTTAGGAAAAGGTTAAAAGTGAATGATTATAATGATAAATAACTTCAAGTACTTAGGTATTTTTGATCATTAGGCCGAGGGTCCGGTCCCTCCAAAAGTCAAGGAAATGCCTTGAGCCCCTTTAATCTCCAAATACCTTAGCACTTTGGGGAAATTAGTAAAACTCTTAGGGAGAAAGTGATGTGGGAAGTTAATGATTTTGAATTTGCTTTCTGTGAATTTTCCAGTGCATTTCATGCTTCAGTATTTGTGATGAAAGTAAAAGATTAGACACATTTAGCACCATCATTCACCACATGAAACTTGGGCAACACCATCTACCTACCCTATCTACTTTACACTACCATTTTCTCTTCTTTATTAGGGTGCACTTAGACTAGCAAACCCTTATCAATCTTCTTTTCTTTTACATGGAAATCCTATCTAATTCTACCCTTATTACATCCAAGGGCTCAGATTAAACTGTTGAGCACCTTTTATTAACTCTACCTATCTACTTATCTGCCAAGATTAAACTGTTTGGTCAGATATTTATTCTCTATTCTATAACATGAAATTGAAAGATGAATGAGTCAAGATTAAACAGTTTGACTCTTCATAAATTGTGGCAAAAGTTTGACAAGCTGCACACAATTTCTTATTTACAAAAATGAAATAGTAGTGGCATTTGGATTTGCACACTTTCCTGGTCTATTTTTGTTTGGGGTTCATTTCCTTCATTTTCTTTTTTGACCATTTTATTCTTCTTACCCTTTAATTTTCTTTTAGGGTATACCCTCTTTACATTTTTTAAATTTTTTGATTTTTTGAAAATATGGAAAACCTTTGCAACAAGAAAAGGTATGAACATATTACAGAGTTCATTAAGTCAATCATGAAATATGACACCTATTGGTATAGGAGTCTAACACTGGCTCCACTTGGGGATGGCTTTTCCTTGTGAAAAGTAAAGAACAGCAGGTCAGATGCCTCAAAATGCCTTTAACTGAACCATGTAATCTTCTTTTTCTGGTGGCTTTATTATATATATGATAGGAAAACTTCTGAAGCTTAGGGCCTTCACTTCAGGCTTCCACTCCAGTAAGTTACTATCCACTCAAAACTTAAAACTTTGTGGCCCAATTAGGAACTTTCTGCCTTGTTCCAATCCCAAACATGCATTTGCTATGGTTGAAAATCTTGAATTGAATATAGTCCTTTTTCTGCAACCTGAAATCTGATCTGAAACTAAAATAACACACAAAAATTTTCAAACCAACTTAATGAAAAACTAGCTGAAAATTGAAAAAAAAAAAAAAATTGCTCAAAATTCTAAGCTTATTAGCACTCATTTACCTACTCTAATCTACTAAAAATCTTTCTGAATCAGGTAATACAAAAATTCCAATGAAGCCAATCAAGTAGCTATAAAAATAAATGGATAACTTGATTGCTTGTGATCAAAATTGGAAGTATGTTATGATCATGTGCCTTTATAATAAATGATATGATGTGTAAAGGCCACTTTTGATGTATTTGATCCTTATAGAGAAAACATGTTTGCAGATTTGGGCTCAAAAGATTCTCCATATAATCTGATATAAGATCAATAAAAGCATGATGTATGTTATTTACTTTTAGGCCTTCAATGACTAATTGTTCAATTGAATTATGAATATTAGACCATAAACTTATTTCTTCAGTCTTGTGTTTGAAAGAATAATCATCTTCAATATGTAAGTCAAAAGATAGTACAATTTCCTCTTGCTTTGGAGAAGGAAGATTTTCAAAGAATTCTTTAGGATTTCGGAAATTGTATGACTCAATTTGAGAATGCAAAAGTTTGATTTCATTTTCATAATTTTCGCAAATTATATCAAGAAGCCATTTTTTAACTTGAGGAGAACATTTTCTTGATTTAAAAAGAAGAAAGAAATCTCTTAGAAAATCCTCATCAAACTGAAGTTTTGATAACTCATCCCTGAATTCATTTAAAATTTCATCAAATGAAAGATTTTCCACAAACCCTGTCATCCAGTATCACTATTAATGCTTTGGAATATGGATTATTTGGTTGTGGAATTGCTCTGAAACTTGAAGCTCTGGATATCTGATCAACGGTGTCTTGATTGGAAAATGATATCAAAAGAGTCAGAAGAATGATGCTCAAATGTGCATGGAGATTTTATATTTACAATTTTCAAAAGAGATAAATTAAAAACTACTCTAAGATCTTCTCTAAAATACAATATACATTGGAAAACTCTATCAATTTAGAAAGAACATAATGTCTTGGATAACAATCCAAGTTGAAAGCCTGATCTTTCCATATTGTTCTTCCAGGTTCATTCCTCCTGTGGAGTCTTAGTAGTGAAATTGATTTTGGAGTCGCCAGGTGGATGATTTTAACCTTTGTGTGTCTGATCACTGTCCACCATCATAGATTAGATCTAAACCTGTAAAACAATTCTGAAGAAAAAGTTAGTTCTTCAAGAAACCAAATTTTGAGTATTTTATGATTATTTTGTTTTTTTTGTGAATTTTCAAAACAACTTCTATGATTTCTTTAAGAGGCTTTAGATATGAGATTTAAACTTTCTTAAAGACTTATTAAACTAGAGAACTGATGAAATGTTTGAAATCAAAGCTTAGGTCATAAACTAAACAGAGATAGACTGAAGCAACATTTATTTACTTTTGTAATTGCAGAGAAAAAGCAATTTCAAAGGCTACCTTGCTAACTTCAGGCTCTGTCTATAGTTTATAAAATAAGCAATAATAACAATAAAATTGTTCAGGTCACCAGTATGGTCGCCACTATGTTATCACTCAAGTTTTCCTTGAATTTGTGGAAAAGGAAATTATACCCGAGGTAACCACAAACCAACCTTCAGATGCAAAATCTAGCCAATCTGCATCCAGAGAGGGCTCTCTCTTTATGATTTATCTTTGTTCTTAGAAAGTTTTAGGCTAGTTATAGATCCAAGAGTTTGTTTGAAAAAGGTGGAATTCGCCAACTAAGGGCAAGGTTGAATATTTTTAGTCCATTGGGCTATGGAGTCAAAGGATGGCTTTACTGGATTTCTATTCTACACACAAGATGGTTTTGCAGGGCAAGATAGCCAAACAGAGAACAATCCTTAAAATTTAAAGTGGATGGAATGGGTTTGAAGGGATGAAAGGCAGTTAAGAATCTTTCACCATGTTTAAAAGAAAGAAATGAAATGATTACAAATAAAGAGCAGTGAAGAATTATTTACTATAGTAATCAAAATGTTTAAATTAGCGAAGCAAGAGCAATTAAGAATTCGTTGCTTATAACTAATTTAGAGGAAAACATTTAGAATAATCACAACTAAACTCAGAGTACATTTAAGTAAATTCTGAGTTATTCTTTTATGTCAAGTATTCAGAAATGGACACAATGATATTATAAACAAATATAAAACTTAAGACATAGGATAGAAAGACTTATTGAACTGCAGTCAGACACATGAATCCTGCAAAAAGTCCTGAGCTTCAAATTGTCATCCAGCAAGCCACAAGTAAATTTCTCCAAAACGCTTGTATTCCAAAAACATCAATGTCACAGGGAAGTAGTAGAATCCCCCCTCAATACTTTCTTTGAGGGTTCATTTATACAAAAAATGATTGAAAATATCTCACACTAATCTAGCAAATAATCTAGGGTGACTAATGAATAAGTTACAATAAAAAGGAGACAGATGGTCTCGTAGATAGAATAAAAAGTAACTGCTAGTGTGTTGTTTCCTCCCTTTGTGGATGTGCTGGAGGCAGGTCCTACAATAGGGCTCGATGCTGTCCATTCTGATTAATTTCTTTTTTACTGCCTTGCTTGTCTGATACTCTTCGTTTCTACTGGTACTCTTTCACCTGTGCTCATTATTTATCCTTTACATAATAGTAAAAGGACAAAATTCTCTACCTGAAGATAAATTTTACAAAATTTCCAGTAAGTCTTCCCACCATTTGTCATCTGCTATTATGGTTCTTTTGAGCTTTCTCAATGTTTCATCGGCCTCTGTGTATCTGAAAAAATTGGGCCGATTAGGGAACAAATACCTTATTTCATGCTCAAGATGAAACAAGTTCTTTAACTTGTCGTAGAGATTCTTCCCTGTTGGCAGTGTTGATTCTGATGAGCTGGTAGAGGAACATGTGACGTTGTGAGCATGTATGTCCAATTTGTTGACATAAGTTTCCAATTCCATTATTTTGTCTTCTGAGAGCATCGGACTGGGAAATCCGCTAGCTATCAAAAAATTAAACCTTTCTTTAAATGCACTGATCTCTTGCTGAATATCTGAGCATTTTCTTTCCAAATTTTGCATAAGAGTTATCTTGGTAAAAACTCTTTTTATTTCTAAAACAGTACCTATCCTATCATCAATTCCAAGCTCTGCAAGTTTTCGTTTGGTTTGAGTATTCAAAAATTGTATGAGTTGATTTGCTTGCTCAGGTCTGTCTTTCAATTCTGCTCTTGTTTTGTCGATCTCTTCCTGAGCTACTTTGACCAAATCATTTTGCTTAAAGATTACTCGAACAAAGGACCAAACACTCTTTATTGAATCAATAATATTATTCCACAGAATTTCATTTATTTCTCTTAAAGGCTTTTCTAATGAGAGATCTTTTTCTAAAGCCTTAACCAATTTTTCTAGCCTTTTGATTTCCCTTGTATTATTAGCAACAGTCCTTTTTGACACATCATATTTTTGTTCCAAATTTGTGAGCTGCAATTTTGTAGACTGAAGTTCTGTGACTTTGAGTTTTAAACTGTCCATTTGTTTTACTAATTCATCAGAACTTAAATTAGAAGTATGCACATGTAATGGATCTGTTTGTTGATCTGCTGTTGTTGTACCTGTAGTTGTAGTAGCCTTTGTGGTGGATTTCTGCATGATGTCTTCCTTTTCTTTTAAAGCCTGTTCCAATTCTTTCTCTGTTTCACTCGGTTGCTCAGTCATTTTCAAGAGCAACTCCATCATTTCTTTCTGTGAATTTTCCTTTAAAACTTCTTGAGTCTAGGGATGCCTTGAGGCTGGAAATTTTAGTTGCTTTCTTAGTGCAGTAATATCATCATCTTTTTTTTTAATTAATGCCTCAATGCTTTTGATATCTTTGGGATTGTGACCCAAACTGATGATTATTTCTTCCAGAGACTTTATTCTGTTATCTTTTGCCTGAGAAGAAGCCTTCTCAATTTGCAACTGGGTGTTTGTATTATTTAAAGAATCTTGCAGCCTAAGGGCAATCATGGCCTTATCAGTAAGTGTGGAATATATCATTTCCCCAGTTTGTTTATGCAACTCTATCTGGTCCAAGTGATGAATGTCTTTCACCAGGACCTCAAAGTTGGTCCTAATATAATCAGATGCTGTCTTGGGTTTTGGCACCTTGGATTTGAAATGGCTCATCATCATTTTGCCTTGGTGAATGTCAAATGCTGACATTAATCTTTCCTGATTGTGTGGAGCCATTCTCAGATACTGATCATATACCTGCATTCTCAATGGATCATTCTTTGCTTTTATATTAATGAAAATTCTCTTTATATCACCTGTATCTGTTTTTGGCTATTTAAAGGAAGAGACTTCAGTATTCAACTGTTTTTTCAATTCTTTTCCTTTGTGGCCTGTGTGTGTTTCACTAACTGTGCCAGTTAGTTGACTATCTTCTCTTTCATCATCAATTATTTCATCTATAGTTTCCACTTCTGGGAGTGGATTGAGTTTCTGCTTTTTAGCTTGATGTAGCTCTGAGGATTCTTTGGGAGGAGTAGGATCTGGAACCTGTCTTTTCTTGCCTATTTCCATATTATTTGGAGTTTTCAATTCTGAAATTTCAGGATGATTTACTTGAGTAGGAGAAACCTATGTTTGATCTGGTGCCCTGGAGGTTTGAGGTTTCTCTGCCATGATGAAAGTTTCAATGACCTGTACTTCAGGTTCTTTCCCTTTGCCTTTAGACTCAACTGTAATTGATGGACTGATTTCTTGTAATCCCTGTTGAAGATTTCCTGCTGAAGAAGTGCCAATATGAGGTACCTGCACTTGCCCAAAAGATTCTAGGTCAAACTTTTTCTCAAGATCTTTCATAATTTTGTTCATATTGTCTTCTTCACTATCTTGCTCAACTAGTGTTCCTTCCACCCACTCATCTTGATTAGCATATTGTTCTATTTCAGGAATCCTGTGGTGAAAGTATGGGGATGATTTGTTCTTCATTCTTTTATCACAGATAAAACTGAATGGATCATAAGGAACCCAACGGAAACTCCTTTGTAACTTGTAACGGTTTTGTAGTATATCTTCTGCTTCTCGCTCAGCATCCCTAGAATTGCATATAAAGGGACCTAATTGACTTTTGATCCTGAGTTGGGCTTTCTTTTTTACACTACAAAAATGAATCATATCAGAATTATTCATTTGCCTGAAATATTCTAAGGCAAAAAGTCTCATAGGCACATATTTTGGCAACTTGAATGGATAAAGTTCACATCCATATATTCTGATCTATGAATAATTTTGGTATAAATACCAGTCTCCAACTTTGTATGTCCTTGAAAGCTGCAAAGTTTTCTTAATCTCATTGCTTAGTCTTGGAGGAGCAACTCCTGTCAACAAGGTAGTTGCAGGATGAATGAAAAGATCAATGAACTCAGCATAAGAATAGGGAGAATCATAGGAATTGTGAGTTATGGCAGACCAAAATATAACAGATCTAGGGTTCCCCTTGGCATCAAGATTTTTAACAGGAAAAGGGAACTTCTCTGATTGATAATAGATGATGAGATGGTAAATGACTGAGGAATATTTAAACACTTTCTCATTATCTAGCCTCATGAACTGGTCATGGATTTTATTGGCAATGAAAGATGCAAAGTCATATTTCACTGCAGGAGTTTGCCCAGGAGTAAAGATAGACAGCAATACCAGGGTTATTTCATCAACATACTCACTTGTATTGAAACCCATGACAAAGAATATCATATTCAGGATGAGCTTGCCTAATTCGGTAAAATAAGCAAAACCATAGGGAGGAGGTCCCTTAGGTTGATGTTCAGGTAACATAAAGGTCTGGAAAATGCATTTCAATTTTTCTTGGGACAGTTGAGTAGATTTTTCAAGTAGTTCTTCCATGGAAAAAGGGGTAAGATCTTGATCAGGTTCAAAATGGAGCATTGTATTGATAGCTTGAGGAGTGATGGGGAAAAGGATACTCTGGTCAGGAGACAACACTGCCCTTTGAGTTGAATCATGGTTGGAGTGACAGTAATGGATAATTTCTAGGAAAATACGGACTGAGGGGATGAGATATCTCGGGAAATTGGATTCCCACAATGCAATGACATCCAGACCTTTCGAATAATCGTCTCTGCAGCGACAATAACTTCGAAGGGGACTTTCATCGAAAACTAAGTCTTTAATTTGGAAGTCTTTATCCACTAATGGTAAGTATTCTAACTCTCTATGAGGGGCATTTAATGGGGTTACATTCAGAGCTGCCGGGGCTTCGATTTTGGTTCTTGTGTATTCAAAATGGAAGTTTCGGGATTTTCTTCACAGAACGGGCGAAATTTTGATTCTGGGAGCTTTGATTTTACTTGCAGGAACTGGAATAGACTGATATTAACCCTTTTTCAGAATTTGGCGTGAATTTTTAACACAGGAAAGTGGATTTTCAAAGAGTTCTAGTAAGAAAACGAATAAATACCTGTTTGATGGAGAAGTTTGAAATTTACAGGTACTGGTCAATGGCGGATGGATGCTTGGGCACTGGTCTAACAATGGCATTTAGCAATTTTGGTTGGCGGCGTCTTAATCAGCGGAATTTTCGAATTCTTCAGTGGAGGATGCAGTCATTTTCAGCAGTGAAAATGACAGAAAAACACGGGTTTTTGTTTTATTTACAAAGTAAATGGGGATTTTTATTTTTTCGAGGATGACGTCATCCGGTACGGGAGGAAGCGTCACCGGGACCGGGCGGTAAGCGGTAATTTCTGCACCGCTCTTTGGGAGATGGTGGTATTCAATGAGGAGGCAGTGATTCCATTAATCGACTGACACGTGGTCGGAGTACTATTCCAAAACCACTGTGCCCCCGCTCGTTATCTTTCGGACGTGAGACGGCCAGCGGAATGATCCTAGGTCGTTGATCTTCGGGGGGGGCGATCTAATGGTGGACGGGATGTGGAATTGGCAGAGTTTTAATGCGCGGGCCCGACGGGGATTAAAAATGATTAACTTTAATTAAATATCCCAGGAGGCATTTGATTGGCGGAATCGATGGTTATTAATTAATCCTGGTGATTTAATTAATCCCATAGTTTATTCACGGTTGCGGCAGGGTTAGGGGTTTTTCGAAGTTTTAGTTTAAATAAAAACTTCAGATTTATTTATTTTTTCGTTTTAAACACATAAAACTATATGTTTAAACCCTTTTCGATATTTTATTATATGGTAATAAATAAATGTCATTTATTAACCATAGGGGTAGGGAAATATTCTATATGGGTATATTTTAGCCAAAGGGTTTTTATTGTGGGTTATTTATTTATCAAAGGGGATTAAATAAACTTTGGCCAAAACTTATAATAAGAGGGGTTTTTGGGATATTTACGTAAAAGGAGTTATGTACTATAGGATAAGGTCCTTTCACTAGGGATTTAATAAATAAATCAGAGGTTAATATAACAAAGGGACAAGGAAAACTCAAAATGCTTTACACAACTAAGAAAGTGAATATCTTTGAAGTAAATTATATCATCTCAATTTCAACACTTAAACATAGAATAGCAAGTGATTTTGAGGGTTTATTATGGAAATTTACATGATTTTCCAAAGGAAAATTGAATTTTACTTAGGAAAAGGTTAAAAGTGAATGATTATAATGATAAATAACTTCAAGTACTTAGGTCTTTTTGATCATTAGGCCGAGGGTCCGGTCCCTCCAAAAGTCAAGGAAATGCCTTGAGCCACTTTAATCTACAAATACCTTAGCACTTTGGGGAAATTAGTAAAAATCTTAGGGAGAAAGTGATGTGGGAAGTTAATGATTTTGACTTTGCTTTCTGTGAATTTTCCAGTGCATTTCCTGCTTCAGTATTTGTGATGAAAGTAAAAGATTAGACACATTTAGCACCATCATTCATCACATGAAACTTGGGCAACACCATCTACCTACCCTATCTACTTTACACTACCATTTTCTCTTCTTTATTAGGGTGCACTTAGACTGGAAAACCCTTATCAATCTTCTTTTCTTTTACAAGGCAAATCTATCTAATTCTACCCTTATTACATCCAAGGGCTCAGATTAAATTGTTGAGCACCTTTTATTAACTCTACCTATCTACTTATCTGCCAAGATTAAACTGTTTGGTCAGATATTTATTCTCTATTCTACAACATGAAATTGAAAAATGAATGAGTCAAGTTTAAACAGTTTGACTCTTCATAAATTGTGGCAAAATTTTGACAAGCTGCACACAATTACTTATTTACAAAAAATGAAATAGTAGTGGCATTTGGATTTGCACACTTTCCTTGGTCTATTTTTTGTTTGGGGTTCATTTCTTTCACTTTTTTGACCATTTTATTTTTCTTACCCTTTGATTTTTCTTTTAGGGTATACCCTCTTTACATTTTTTAAATTTTTTGATTTTTTGAAAATATGGAAAACCTTTGCAACAAGAAAAGGTATGAACATATTACAGAGTTCATTAAGTCAATCATGAAATATGACACCTATTGGTATAGGATTCTAACAAAACTCACAAGTGAAATGAAATAATTAGTTAGGGTTTGCGGTGGTCGATACCCTAAACGAGTATCGCATTAGTCTCCACCATAGATCCAAGTCTTCAAGATCCAAGGGAATATAAACAAACAAATGTACTCATGAGATATGAAGTTCTAGATGAAGGTACAGTACAATAATTCGAATTTATGACACATATCCTTCGACCTAACTTAATACACCACGGAATAACTCAATCGAACAATATAAAGATATGCCATAATCACATCATCCTCTAAGAATTAATAAAATGAGTTATGAGTATTAATAATACACATATATCCCGATTAAGATGGAAAGTGTCACACATATAGGGACAAGGTGTCCATCTTAGGTTATGGAGGATTAAGCAGTTTATATAATGCTTGTTTCATTTTAATTATATGTGCTCGAAATCTAGTTTTACGATGTATGATTGCAATAATATCATGGAGCTAAGGTGTAACATATTAAATGTTAAGTTTTTATTATTATTAGTATGATGTATGTTACAAGTGGTATCAGAGTAGCGTTCACATACTAGGACCCTAGGGGTCACCTAACATGATAAATTGTGTGTGTAAATGATGCACATCAAAGAAATAACACAGTAGAAGACAATATGGGGAGGGAATCAAAAGAGAAAACATCTAGAAATGAAAGGGAACCTACACTTGGTTCCCAAATAGAAATGAATCCTAAAATTTGGATTGAGCTGAGTGTAGATAGACACCAGTAGACTACTAGACTACTGGAGGAACAGAAGCACCAAACCATTATACTGCTAAGGATTGTGTAAAAGTTAGAGTAAGGAATGGTTTGGGTTAGGAGTGACAACGAGTTCCTGATGCAAGAGAAAGAAATGATACTCAAGAGCCTTTATAATAAATCAAGGATTGTTACAACCCATTTCGAACGGAGAAACATAGGAAGAAAATGAATGATAAGATAAGTACCGAACTAATGACAGAGTGGAAAGAAGCCATTCATAAGGTAGTAACAAGGATATAAAATATAATGAGGCTAAGTCTGGTAATGTGTCAGAACAACAAGAAATTAAGAAACAAAAAGTGGAGTTACAAGGTGAGTTCTGAAAGATTAAACCACCTAGGTTTGATGGAGAAGCGAAGGATGTGGCTGAATTTTGGTTGATTAATATGAAAAAATGATTTAAAATTTATGATTACATCAACAATATTAAAGCCATGATGTCCATCTACCATTTGAGAGAGAAGGCCACCCTATAGTTGGAGGAAGTCAAGAATGTCTGCAGCATTGAAGACCAGGACGTGACATGGGATGAGTTTCAGCTATGATTTAAGGAAAAATATCTAAGAAAACATTTCTATGATGAAAATTCCAGAGAATTCCATGATTTTAGGTTGGGTCAAATGAAAATGGATGAATACATAACCGAGTTCACTTCCTTATTAAGATATGTTCCTTATTTAAGGGATGGAAAGGCTATGGTTCAACGATTCTTGAGTAGTTTTCCGACCCACTTGAAAGAATGAATTGAGTTCATGAATCCAAGGATCATGGATGAAGAAATTTGAAAAGTGAGAATGTATTACTAGCAGTCCAAGGAAAAAGGAGAAATATGCAAAAGTTGGCAGCCAAGGAAAGGGCAGAAAAGCAATTCAAATTTCAAAAATCCTAGGACCAATAACTTTCAGAATTATGCAAGGAATTCTGTGAAAAAATAGTGGCCTACAAATGAAAGGCCTACAGAGGCTTCCGGAAAACCTGAACAAGGACAAAACCAGAAACCACCTCTACAGTGCTCGGGGTGTGGCGAGGCTCATTAATATAAATATTTCCCATACTGAGGAAGAAGTGAAACAGTAAATAATCTGCAAGAAGCCTCTACAATGGGAGATGTAGCCCAAAATATACCCATAACTAATGCATCCTTAGAGGATCGACAAGAATGTTATCAACCAAATATGATAGAACTAGAAGGTAAGTTACTTTCACAACTTGTTTCTATTTTGGTTGACTGAGGTGCTAGTTTAAGTTATGTAAACCCCAAAATAGTAGAAATTTATAGATTACAAAGTCATAAATTCAAAAATCCCCGGCTGGTATAGCTAGCCACTGGCGAAAAAGAAAATTTTGTGCCAAAATCCCAAACTGTACACTGGAAATTGGAAACCAATAGTTAAATCTGGATCTGAATGTACTGCCTTTGGAATGCTATGATGTACTACTAGGCATGGATTGGTTGGAAAAACACTGGACACTGGTAGATTGTAAAGAGAAGATTATATATTACAAAATTCAAGATGGAACTCATCAATAAATATAAGGAATCAAGAAACCCTTACAGTTGCATCCTATTGTAGCCTCCCAAATGGGTAAGTGCATTAGAAAAGGATGTCGGATATATGATATTCAGGTGGTTTTTCTAATTCTAAGGAGAAGACCCCTATGCTGGAAATCATACTAATAGTACAATATTTCTTGGATGTGTTTCCAGAAGATGTACCAAGTTTAACTCCAGGAAGGGCATCAATTTCACTATTGAGTTGATGCGAGGAGCATCATGGGCACCATATCAAATGAGTGTACTAGACATAACTGAATTGAAAATGAAACTGCAAGAGTTGTTGGACAAAGGGTACATTCAACCGAGTGTGTCTCCTTGGGGATCACCAGTGTTTTTTGTAAAGAAAAAGGATGGAACCATCTGTATGTGCATGGACTATAGACAGCTCAATAAATTGACAGTAAAAAAAAAGTATCCATTGCCACAGATTGATGACCTGTTTGATCACATGAAAGGGGCAACTGTATTCTCAAAGATGGAATTAAGTTCTGGATATCACCATATCCAAATCAAAGACGAGGATATTTGTAAGACTGCTTTCCGTACCCGATATGGATATTACGAGTTTGTGGTACTACCATTTGGTTTATCTAATGCACCAACAACATTTATGAGGCTGATGCATGACATATTCCACCCATTTTTGGATAGATTCATTCTAATATTCATTGATGATATTCTAATTTATTTAAAAAGCATGGAAGAACACAAGGAGCACTTAATGATAGTGTTGGAGATAGCAAGAAGGCATCAGTTGTGTTCCAAGTCCAGCAAGTGTGACATTTTCAAAGAGCAGATACAATATCTAGGTCATGTCATGTCCACTTAAGGGATAGCGGTCGATCGAGAGAAATTTAAGACTATTACGAGAATGGTGAGTACCCAAAAACATGGCAGATATCCGTTCCTTTATGGGGTTGGCTCAATACCATCGACGATTAATTGAAGGATTTTGAATGATTTATTTTCCAATTACATCCTTACAAAGAAAGAGAAAAATATTTAAATGGAGTATTGAGTGTCAGAATAATTTGAAGAAGTTGAAATAGTTGTTGACCACTGCCCCGATGTTGAGGGTAGCTAATCCCAATAAGGAATTTTAGGTTTGTACCAATGCTTGTAAGGAAGGTGTTGGGGAAATTTTATCGCAATAAGGAAGAGTAGTTTCTTATGAATCAATAAAGCAAAAGGAGCATGAACACTGATATTCATCCTATGACCTAGAAATGACAGCAGTCGTGCATGCACTCTAAGTATGGAGGCACTACTTGTTAGGAAAAATATTTGTGTTGAAAACCAATCACAACAACTTAACGAGCTACATTAAGAAAGCTTATTTAAATTCCTCCAAGTTAAGGTGGAATTATTTCTTAAGTGAATTTGATTTTGATATACAAAATGCAACTGGCAAAGAAAATTGTGTGGCAGATGCCTTAAGTAGAAAATGCATTGTGTTTATGAACTTTGCTATAATCAGATCCAGTGTAAATTTTTAGATCACATAAAAGAGGAAGCCAAGAAGGATCTTGAATATCGATTTTTATGGCAGCAAGTGGAGGAAGCCACAAGACAAGAAAAACCTTATGATTATGGAATTAACAAGGATCAAATGTTAAACTTTAAAGGAAATTTAAATATATTCCAAGTGATAAGAGTTTAAAAGAACTTATTCATTGATGAGTATCACCGTAGTAATTACTCAGGACACCCAGGATACGAGAAAATGCTAACAACAATGAGAAAATTCTATTTCTGGCATTGTATGCGAAGAAATATTGTGGATTACTTAAAAAAATGTTTATAGTTTCAATAGGTTAAGGTGGATCATCAACACCCAGCTGGATTGTTGTAGCCTGTTACGAGTGCCGTAATGGAAATGGGAAGTTATATCCCTAGAATTTATTACTGGTTTACCAAGATCAAAATGTTGGAATATTGTCATTGATGGCAAAGGATATGGCAAGGGAAATGGTAAAGGCATGGGCAATGAAGAAGAACAACAAAGTTGCAGAAAACAACGATCAACAGAGACAGAATGTGGGAAAAGAGATCAAAGGTGCAGCAGAGTTTTGGTGAACAACAACACGCATTCAAGAAGGATGGGAAAAATGTAAGGATGAATGAATTGTCATTATGGTGATGGGCAGCACCGTTTTACAGTGGAATGAAGACATTCATAGTTCCAGACTACGGAGGAGCAGAGTTTATTTAAGACAGTCATTTCGGGCTTTTAAGCCCTCAACAACCAAGTATGAAGAAATTGAATAAAACAGTGAAAGTTCTTTAAGTATTTGAAAGCGGCAGGACAAGTGGTCCCTACCACATGAGCGCAAATCACAAAGCGCAATTTTGAAGTTTGAAGTGTCTTGTTGATATGGATTATTTGCGATGTGCGATCACCACGCCATCGCACGATCGCAACATTGCAATGTCGCAAAATCACCCTCCGCCCAAGCCAGAGTTTGTTGATTGTTGCGATATGCGATCATCACAATATTGCAATATCGCATATTTGTTATTTCCGCCATCGCAAGTTCTGTTGTTTGCGATATGCGATCATTGCGCCATCGCACGATTGCAATATCGCACATTCAAGTGTTCCGCCATATGTTTGATCACCAATTTGCGATGCGATCCCATCGCAAATCGCAAATGATAACTTTGCGCACTTTTTTTTGATCGCGCTGGCCAAATGCGATGTGGGCCCAGGGTCAAATATTGAAATCCAGTTTGTTTGAGAATTGAAGTTCGGTTTAAAAAAAAAAAAAAAAAGTTCATTGAATTTGATTAAAAGTAATGTTGCGGGGGCAGTGTAAAGTTTTAAAATAACCGGAGGGGTTATAGTTATAAAATTTGGAATTTTTATTACGAAGTATGAAGGAAGCCCCTGAATTAAAATAATATTATATGGCGGAGATAAAAGACTACCCTTGGGACGATTCATGCATGGAAGAACGAAGGTTGGGGTTTTCAATTTAAATTGGCTCGTCTTTTAATACACTGGATTATATATTGTGACCCCGGCCAGGAATACCATTAAATGTTCGTGGTTTTGACTCATGGTTTTACTAAAGGTGACATCTATATAAAGTGATGAGAATTATGAAGAAGGTGTGCGGGAAAAAGGATCAATAATAAAATGAATCTCCTTTGGAGATATATGTATGTATATACCCTGATATATCTGAATCGATGGTGCATCTATAAATATGATGATCAGATCAACTAACGAAATGATGAAGAACCTGTGCATGTGTAAGGGTGATGAATTAATGAAGTTCTTGAAGGAATGTCTGGATAGGCGAATGCTGTTCTTAACTGAAAAATCTGAATGAACCTCTGGTCTTGAACGACGAACGAAGTCATGAAGAACTGACCCATGTCTGCTAAAAGGAACACATAAGAATCCGGGGTGGAGCTGAGGGTCGAAGCCTTCAGTTAGGGGGTTGTAGCTCCCTTCCAGGAGAGGCTAGTAAACGAAAGCAGGGGGTTGTAGCTCCCTTCCAGGAGAGGCTGGTAAACGAGATCAGGGGGTTGTCTCCCTTCCAGGAGAGGCTGGTAAATGAGAGAAGGTTGTAGCCTTCTGTAGGTGGGTGCCTGCGTGCTAGTATGAGTCTGCACCAGCATATATTGTAAGAAGTTTTCTCTATAATAAAATATTGAAAACTGAGATAACAACAGTGGTGGTTTTCTCCCAAATTGGGTTTCCACCTTAAATCCTGGTGTCCATATGTGTAGTTCATGTTTGATGGTTTGTTCTGTTATTTCTGTTCATGGTTAATACTTATCTGATGCAATGCTCTAAGTAAAGACATAATAAGAGATTTGGACATACATGTTGGATGCAGTATTGTAACATATGTTTTTAAGAGAAAAGAAAGAAAAATTGTTCAACCTTAAATACTGATTCACCCCCCCTCTCAGTATTTTTCCCAACAATTGGTATCAGAGCAGGTCCTTCTGAAAAAGCTTAGCCACTAGAAGGACGATCAAGCAAGATGAGCAATCAAGATGGAACAACATCTATCAGGCCTCCAATTTTTAACGGAAACAATTTAATCTTTTGGAAAACAACGATGAGATCCTATCTTCAGTCTTTGGGAGCAGATGTATGGGAAATTGTTGAACAAGGATATCAATATCCAGCTACAGTGCCAACGGATCCAACTGAAAGAAAGAACTATGAAACAAATTCAAAGGTGGTCAATGCTCTATTGGGAAGTCTAACTAAAGCAGAATTTGTCAAATTCATGCAGCTGAATACAGCAAAGGAAATATGGGACAAAATCATTCTAAGCTATGAAGGTGATGCAAAGGTAAAAAGTGCCAAACTTCAAACTCTCAGAATTCAATATGAGAATCTAAAAATGCTTAATGAAGAAAGCATTGCAAATTTCTTTCTACGTCTTGATGATATTGTAAATCGCATGATAAATCTAGGAGAAACAATAACCGAATCTACTTTGGTTGAGAAAATTTTAAGATCTCTAACAACAAAATTTGAGTCAAAAGTTTCAGCTCTTGAAGAAAAGCAGGATCTTCAAAATCTTACTGTGGTACAACTTCATGGCATACTAACTGCATATGAAATGAGAAGAGGAGGACCATCTGAAGTCAAATAAGTAGTCTTTAGAACTTCTACAAAAGGGCAGGAAGTAAAAATAACAGAAGGATCATGATATGTCTCAGAAGAAGATGAGATAAACTTCGTAAAGAAACTTCAACTTGGCACAGGACGGTTTAGAGGTAAGCTTCCTTTCAAATGTTTTGATTGTGGAAGAGTTGGTCATTATGCTGCTAAGTGTCCTTATAAAGAAACACATAAAAAGGGGAAGGAAGTAGCAAGAAGGAATAAGAATCATGTTAGCTCCAGAAAGAGTTTCTATACTCATGAAGATAGTGATGGGTTATCTGATAGTGAGGAAGAATGTGAACAAGATATTAGACTTCTCATGGCATTTTAAAAATAATCTAGAGAAGAAAAGGATAATTTTTTGGATGCTCTAGAAGACAGTGATTTTTTTGATGAAAACAATAAACTCAAAATCTGCCTAGAAGAGAGTAAAATAATCATAGAAACTCTGAAAAATCAGCTTGAAGAAAAGGAGAAACACAATGAGAAATTAGAGTGTGAAGTAGTAAGTCTAAGAAAAGAACTTGAGAAAGTAAAGACTCTGAATCTTAGATTCGCTAAAGGATCTGAAACCTTAGATGAAATTATCAAGGTACAACATTCTCCTCTTATAAAAACAGGTCTTGGATATACCGGAGAATCTTCTCAGCCTTCAGCACCAAATTATCTAAAAGCAGTTACAGCTGGTTTACAATATGCTGCCACTCAGCAAGGGAATAAAGAATCTTTACAAGTAAAGCATGATCATCTCAATTCAAATAACACTAACAGGAATGTCTTTCATGGAAACACCAATCAACAAGTAAATTCATATAAAAGATTTTATGATCGCAGAAATTTCTTCTTCAATGGACAATGCTTCTCATGTCACAATTTTGGTCATAAAGCTATTCAATGTGTAGCATATAAAACTATTATGACAAGAGAAGCAAGAAAGAAAAGGACTGATATTGAAGAAAAGAAGAATACTTATAACAACTTTTCTCCTCTTCAAAATGAAGTTGAATGCACTTATTGCAATAAATTTGGCCATGAAGAATCTGAATGCAGGAGCAAAGTTTAGCCAAAAGAACATGTTCCTTCAAGATCCAAAGTATGGAAAAAGAAGGAGTTACAGGTTGAAAATTGTGGCATGGCGTTATTTGCAGAAGATGAAGAGAACCAATGGTACATTGATAGTGGATGCTCAAGACACATGACAGGTGATAAAGACAAACTTCTTGCATATAGTGCTCTAGAAAAGGAAAAGAAGGTTACATTTGGAAATGATACTCCTGCGGTCATTAAAGGAAAAGGGTCTATTTTTCTATAAGAAAATGTGAAAGCTAATGAATTCATGTATGTGGATAGATTAAGGCATAACTTGTTAAGTGTAAGTCAAATGTGTGATCAAGGAACTAAAGTGGTCTTTAGTTCAAAAGAATGTGTGGTACGTGATCTTGATACAGGTAAAGAAATCATAAAAGGAAAAAGAACTCCAAACAACCTGTATATATTGAAGAACTGCAAAGAACAATGTTATTTGAGTAAATCTTCGGAAAATTGGCTATGGAATAGAAAGTTAGGTCATCTGAGCTTCTCGCAAATCAGCAAATCAATAAGACTTAAAGCTGTTCGTGATCTTCCCAATATTTCTCTACCTGAAAATATCATATGTAAATATTGCCAATTCGGTAAGCAAACCAGAGTACAATTTAATGCCAAGGAAGGATCATCAAGTAAGCCTCTTGAACTCATCCATACTGACATATGTGGACCTATGAGGAAAAAGTCACCACGTGTGAAGAATAATATATCTTATTTATTGATGATTTCTCTAGAATGTGTTGGATTGGGCTGCTTAAACACAAAGATGAAGAATTTGAGAAGTTTCAGATCTTCAAAGCACTAGTTGAGAATGAATTAGATCTAAAAATCAAGTGTCTCAGATATGATCGAGGAGGAGAATATACATCAGATGAATTTCTTGAATTTTTTGAACAACATGGCATAAAAAGACAGTTTTCTGTAACTGGCACTCCACAACAAAATGGTGTTGCAGAAAGAATGAATAGAACAGTTCAACAAATGGCTAGAGCTATGCTGGATGATTCCGGAACACTTGACACATTTTGGGGAGAAGCAACACATACAGCAGTAAACATTCTCAACAAGGCACATGTTCGTGTAAATAGTGATAAAACTCCATATGAACTCTGGTATGGTAATCCTCCCACTATAAAGCATTTTAGAATTTTTGGAAGAAAATTCTTCATCAAGAATAATGATGAAAAACTTGGCAAGTTTGAACCCAGAGCAGATGAATGGATATTTCTTAGTTACTCCTCTAGGAGTAGGGCCTATAAATGTTACAATAAAATACTTCGGAAGATTGTTGAATGTATTGATGTTGTTATTGATGAGTCTTCTGCAGCTCCAAAAGAAGAAAAGCAAACTACAGATGAAGATGATGATGACACATATCCTTCTACATCAAATAGTAATGATACAAATAGTGAACCCAGTGAAGAACCTGAAGATGGTTTGTCTGAAAAGGCTCCCTCCAGATATGTTCAAAAGAATCATCCAGAATCTCAAATTTTGGGAGAAAAGGGATCAGGTGTACAAACAAGAAGAACTCTTATGGGATCTTCTAGCAATCTGGCATTTCTATCCACTATTGAACCTCACAGTGTTATTCAAGCTAGCAAAGATGATTGTTGGATTCAAGCCATGAATGAAGAGCTTGATCAAATTGAAAAGAATCACACTTGGGAATTAGTACCAAGACCTCATGACAAAAATGTCATTGGAACTAAATAGATATTCAAAAACAAGTTAAATGAGAATGGGGATGTTATAAGAAATAAAGCTAGCCTTGTTTGCAAGGGGTATGCTCAACAAGAAGGTATAGAATGTGAAGAAACCTTTGCTCCTGTAGCCAGACTTGAAGCCATAAGAATGTTTCTTGCTTATTCAAGCTTCCAACAAATCAAAGTTTATCAAATGGATGTTAAATCTGCTTTTCTCAATGGTGATCTAAAAGAAGAAGTTTATATAGATCAACCAGAGGGATTCATTTTGGGAAATGATGAAAACCTTGTTTGTAGACTTAAAAAGGCTCTATATGGTCTGAAACAAGCTCCAAGGGCATGGTACTATCGTCTTGACAAATATCTTCATCAACAAGGATTTTCAATGGGGTCTGCTGATAGCAACTTGTACACAAAAATGGAAAATGACAAACTGCTGATTGTGGTTGTCTATGTCGATGATATCATTTTTGGAAGTAATAAAGAGTCTATGAGTCAGAAATTTTCTTCTGATATGCAGCAAGAATTTGAAATGTCTTTACTCGGGGAACTAACATTTTTTCTTGGCCTGCAAGTGCAACAAGCAACAGATGGTATATTCTTATCACAAGCAAAGTATCTCAAGCAAATCCTAAAGAAGTACGGCATGGAAGATTGCAAACCTGTAAGTACACCAATGATAACTGGATGCAATCTCAGTTCTAATGATGATTCGCCCACAGTAAATCAACCAGAATACAGATCTATGATAGGAAGTCTACTTTATCTCACTGGGACAAGACCATACATCATTCATGCAGTTGGGATTGTTGGACGATTTCAATCCAATCCAAAAGAGTCTCATCTTCAAGCTCTGAAAAGAATATTCAAATATCTACAAGGAACTCAAGACTTTGGACTGTGGTATCCAAAGAATGTTGATCTTACTCTTCATGCATACACTGATGCAGATTGGGCTGGAAGTGTTGATGATCGAAAAAGCACTAGTGGTGGTGCATTGTTTATGGGGCCCCAGTTAGTATCTTGGTTCAGCAAGAAGCAAAGCTCCATTGCCTTATCTACAGCAGAAGCGGAATATGTGGCTGCAGCATCATGTTGCACTCAACTTCTTTGGATGATGCAAACCCTACAATATTTTCAAATCACATGTTCACCTCCTATCTCCATTATGTGTGATAATACAAGTTCCATCAGTATCTCAAAGAATCCTGTTATGCATTCCAAGACCAAGCACATTCCCATCAAATATAACTTCTTATGAGAACAAGTGCTTGAGAAAAAGGTGAAATTAGAATATGTTTCCTCCAAAGAACAAGTTGCTGATATATTTACCAAACCTCTACCCAGGGAAGCATTCGAATATCTCAGACAGAAACTGGGAGTAGTCTCTACCATGCAGAGGATCAGGTCTACTTAATTACAGAAGACTTAATTGGTTGTGAGGTGATGTCAGGCATCTCTGAATGCACAGGCTCAGGGGGAGCATTGGTCATGGGAAAAGGATGAATTGTTGGTCATATTATGTTTGAAGATGTAGCATGATCTCAGGGGGAGCATGAGACTATCGGTTCAACGGTTCTTGATCAAAATCTTTGCCATTGATGTCAAAGGGGGAGGAAACGCAACAAAGGGTGTCTATCAGGTCATCAAAGGAAGAGTATTGCCATCAATGCCAAAGGGAGAGATTGTTGGAATATTGTCATTGATGGAAAAGGATATGGCAAAGGAAATGGCAAAGGCATGGGCAATGAAGAAGAACAGCAAAGTTGCAGAAAACAACGATCAGCAGAGACAGAATGGGGGAAAACAGATCAAAGGCGCAGCAGAGTTTTGGTGAACAACAACACGCATTCAAGAAGGATGGGAAAAATGTAAGGATGAATGAATTGTCATTATGGTGATGGGCAGCGCCGTTTTACAGTGGAATGAAGACATTCGTAGTTCCAGACTACAGAGGAGTAGAGTTTATTTAAGACAGTCATTTCGGGCTTTTAAGCCCTCAACAACCAAGTATGAAGAAATTGAATAAAACAGCGGAAGTTCTTTAAGTATTTGAAAGCGGCAGGACAAGTGGTCCCTACCACTTGAGCGCAAATCACAAAGCGCATTTTTGAAGTTTCAAGTGTCTTGTTGATATGGATTATTTGCGATGTGCGATCGCCACGCCATCGCACGATCGCAACATCGCAATGTTGCAAAATCACCCTCCGCCCAAGCCAGAGTTTGTTGATTGTTGCAATATGCGATCATCACAATATCGCAATATCGCATATTTGTTATTTCCGCCATCGCAAGTTCTGTTGTTTGCGAAATGCGATCATCGTGCCATCGCACGATCGCAATATCGCACATTGAAGTGTTCCGCCACATGTTTGTTCACCAATTTGCGATGCGATCCCATCGCAAATTGCAAATGTTAACTTTGCGCACTTTTGTTTGATCGCGCCGGCCGACTGCGATGTGGGCCCGGGGTCAAAGATTGAAATCCAGTTTGTTTGAGAATTGAAGTTCGGTTTAAAAAAAAAAAAGTTCATTGAATTTGATTAAAAGTAATGTTGTGGGGGCAGTGTAAAGTTTTAAAATAACCAGAGGGGTTATAGTTATAAAATTCGGACTTTTTATTACGAAGTATGAAGGAAGCCCCTGAATTAAAATAATATTATATGGCGAAGATAAAATACTACCCTTGGGACGATTCATGCATGGAAGAACGAAGGTTGGGGTTTTCAATTTAAATTGGCTCGTCTTTTAATACGCTGGATTATCTATTGTGACCCCGTCCAGGAATACCATTAACTGTTCGTGGTTTTGACTCATGGTTTTACTAAAGGCGACATCTATATAAAGTGATGAGAATTATGAAGAAGGTGTGCGGGAAAAAGGATCAATAATAAAATGAATCTCCTTTGGAGATATCTATATGTATAAACCCTGATATATATGAATCGATGGTGCATCTGTAAATATGATGATCAGATCGACTAACGAAATGATGAATAACATGTGCATGCGTAAGGGTGACTAATGAATGAAGCTCTCGAAGGAATGTCTGGATGGGCGAAGGCTGTTCTTAACTACAAAATCTGAATGAACCTCTGGTCTTGAACGACGAACGAAGTCATGAAGAACTGATGCATGTCTGCTAAAAGGAACACATATGAATCTGGGGTGGAGCTGAGGGTCAAAGCCTTCAGTCAGGGGGTTGTATCTCCCTTCCAAGAGAGGCTGGTAAACGAGAGCAGGGGGTTGTAGCTCCCTTCCAGGAGAGGCTGGTAAATGAGAGCAGGGGGTTGTGGCTCCCTTCCAGAAGAGGCTGGTAAATGAGAGAAGGTTGTAGCCTTCTGCAGGTGGGTTCTTGCGTGCTGGTATGAGTCTGCACCAACATATATTGTAAGAAGTTTTCTCTATAATAAAATATTGAAAACTGAGATAACAGCAGCGGTGGTTTTCTCCCAGATTGGGTTTCCACCTTAAATCCTGGTGTCCATATGTGTAGTTCATGTTTGATGGTTTGTTCTATTATTTCTGTTCATGGTTAATACTTATCTGATGCAATGCTCTAAGTAAAGACATAATAAGAGATCTGGACATACATGTTGGATGCAGTATTGTAACATATGTTTTTAAGAGAAAAGAAAGAAAAATTGTTCAACCTTAAATACTGATTCACCCCCCCTCTCAGTATTTTTCCCAACACAAAAAGGCATAATGACTCCATTATGGTGGTTATTGATAGATTGAGTAAAGTATCACATTTCATAACAATACAATCTACTTACAAAACTGTGAAAATAGCAGATATCTTTATCAGAGAGATTTTTAGACTGCATGGCATTCCAAAGACTATTATTTCAGATAGGGATGTGAAGTTTACTTCAACATTCTGGAAGGCCCTATTTAGAGGTTTGGGAACTCAAATAAATTTCAGCACCATGTATCATCTCGAGGCGTATAGACAAACTAAAAGAATGAACAAAATCATGGAATATATGTTTCTTATGTATGAGATGCGAAAACCAATGAAATGGGAGGAGTATCTACATTTGGTAGAAGTTTCGTACAACAATGGTTATCAGGAGTCTCTTAAGATGAGACCCTTTGAAGCATTGTATGGGTGACAATGTCATACTCCCATTAACTGGAGCAGTCTCGAAGCCAAGTTGATGCTTGGAACGAAAATTATGGCGGAGATGGAACTGGAAGTGAGAAAGATCAGACAAAATCTGAAAACAGCTCAAGATCGACAGAAAATATATGCAGATAACAAGAGAACTTACAAAGAATTTGAAGTGGGTGATCATGTGTATGTAAGGAATAAACCTAAGAAAAGCACAATATGGTGCACCTCCTATTCCAAGTTGGCTCCCAAGTTCTGTGGACCTTTCTAGATATTGGAGAGGATGGGACCTGTGGCTTATCGGTTGGCTTTACCCAGCCATATTCGGGTGCACAATGTATTTCATGTATCGTTACTAAAACGATATGTGCATGACCCAAATCATGTAATCCACTATCAAAGCATTCAGGTAGGGTAAGATTAAGAAAATCCTATCTTAAAATACTGAGTTTTATGAGAATTTAATTCAAGGTATTATTGAATGCCGGTCAAATCGGACGATGAATTTCTGGTCGAACCTCAACGTATACTCAATCGGAGAGAAAATATACTCCGGAGGTGAGCCATTACCCAGGTTAAAGTGTAGTGGAATCACTTCAGCTCGAATGAGGCTACCTAGGAAGATGAAGGATTTATTCGTGAGGCTTATCTAGAGTTGTTTGTTGAGCTAAAATGAACACTGAGGATGTTGTTTACTTCTAGAGAAGGAAGTTGTTATAGCTAGCTTAAGTACAAACTAGCTGTTATGTTATTTATTTTTAAAAGAGACTAAACATTTATTTATTTTGAGAAAAGGATTACATGATGAACATAAATTAATTATGTTTTTTTTGGAAATAAAATTTAACTATGGAATGGTGATTCCATAAAAAGTAAAAAATACCGATGATAAAAGTATTCCAAGAACTGAGAAGTGGTTGAACAGAAAACAATTAAAAGAACAGTTACCTTCCTCTTGGGATAAAGGAACATCCTAGTGGGGAAAATGGGTTATGTTCTGTGACTGAGGAGAGAAAGGAAGAGAGTGATGATTCCTGAGCTGGTGCTGACCAGTGGAAATTCTCACCATTCTTGATTCCTGGAAAAGAAGAGTACTGTACTTGGGGTCCTGAGGTCTCTTCTAGAATTTATGTCCACCTACTCATCTCAGGTTTGGAGAATGGGGGGAATTGAGGATGTAATCGCATCTCTCATGGTAGGGAGGACATCATCAACAAGTATGAAAATGAGATAAGTAATAGACTGCATAAAATAGTAAGAAATAAAATAATTTTTTTAAATAGAATTATTTTTTATATAGAAAGTGTTTCTTAAATTACAAAAATGAAGATCTCTACACAGTGAAAGTTTTATATATGTATTTATCTGTATTTCTTTCAGTAACCAGAAGTCACATAAATACTTTTAATTATTTAGACTGTGTTAGAAATTACATTCATGCAAGTTTTGGGATTGTATTTCAAGAAAACAAATAGTGTTTATAGTAACAGATAAAGATTAATTAGGAAATTCTCTAGAGAAAGTGTAAAACCAAAAAACCGCTAATTTAGGGTTCACTATCAAAACTCGTACACTTCCATCTTTATATATGTGAGTGGTAGGCTTCCTTGTTGCCAGAATTTTATATTCAATTTTTATTACCAACTTGAATGCATTCTCTAATGAATTATGTTCCCAAACACGAAATTCATATTAGATGTTATCCTTTAAAGTCCATATGAAGACACTGACCATGTGTTCCTCTGTAATATCAGTTACCCGTATATTAAATTTTTGGAAGTCCTCAATGTGCTCCCCTACTAAACCCTTTTGTTTGAGATTTATCAATTGGCTAAAGAAGGTGTTTCTCTTATTATCCTCATAATGTGCTATCATTTCCTCCGTAAATATTAAGCAAGTGACAATTTTTTTATGGGAGCAAAGCCATCGATACCATACAAATGTCTTTTGTTCTAAATGTAAAGTTGCAATGCTTTCCTTTTGTGTGTTTTGCACATTATTGAGATTAAAATATTTCTCCATCTGTAGTATCTATGTTACGGGATCCTTTCCATCAAACTTCCTCATATCCATATTTGAAATATGGTGGTTCTTCCATCCAACATTAGAGTTTATGAAATCACTATTAACATTTATTTTGTTCTCATCAGTAGTTTCCTCTTCTATATTTTCGCCATTAGGAAACATTTCTTCTATCAAAATTTTCAAACCTTCCATGTCTACTTTTAGATCATTCTTCATGTTTTCCATGTTGTCTTTAATTTTTTCTTCCATGGAATCCATCTTAGCTTCCATGTGAGCTTCCATTCCATCCATCTTAGCTTGCACACCTTTCTTCAAACCATCCATCTTCGCTTCCACTATTTTCTTCAAGGCCTCCATTTATTTTTCTGTTGCTCTTTGCGAGAGAAAAATTTGGTGCACTTGCTGTTATAATATTGATAGATCATGTTACAATTCTTCATCTTGATGAGTCATAATAGATTATTTTGAGGGCTTAATGGGCATCAAATTATTTTTAGGAGGAATTTTGGAACCAAATACTGATATCTATGCTCAATAGGCCTTTGGAATCACTTAAAAATAATTTCTCAAACAAGACTTGTGCAATTTAAAAAAAAATAGACACCTTTTACTTGATTTTGAGGAGCTCGATATTGAAGCTGAATTATTTCTGTCATTTCAGATCTTCAATATCTGAAATTTGGCACTAAAGTAGCCCTCTGAATCTTCTTTCGAATGCCATAGGTGTAACCAGATTTGGATTCTTTAAGTCAAAGTTATTCCCAATATCCTATGATGACCTAATTATGGAATTGTTCAGTAGAGAAAATTTGTACTACTTGCCACGTGTCACTTTTTCCTCCTTCATCTCTGAAATTGATACACAAGAAACTATAGTCGATGTAATTGCGACCAATTTTTAGAGAATGCCAATCCGACGCTCAGAGAGAGATTTATTACATTTTTCCCACAGTCACCTCTTTGATATGAAATTCGGGAGCCTGAAACAATCCTAAATTACACAGATCATATCTCCAAAAATGTTGCGATCCAAGATTTGAAATTTTTACAGGAGGTTTCTCAAGATTTCAGCTTCTTTATGTATAAATTTCAACTTCTGAAACTTAGTATAAGGAAAGTTATAACACAAATTCTACGATGACCTAGTTTAGTTGAAATTTGGGAGCCTAAAAAATCCCAACTTCCATAGATCATATCTCTGAAAATATTGTGAACCAAGATTTGAAATTTTTACATGACGTTCCTCAGTATTTCAGCTATGTGTTGTAAAATATTAAGCTTCTGAACATTCGTAGAAGAAAAGTTATAGAAAAAATTCCATGATGACCTGTTTGGAGCAGCGAAGCCCTAGAATCCAAAGCTCTGATACCAAATGTTATGAAAGCAACTCCAAAAATACAACAAAAGAGAGATCAACGCCTTAGAAATCAGCCCCTTTGAGGGTGCGACCTCCAATACACTACATAAATGAAAAATTCTTAGATGATTAAAATGACCAAAACCTCCTTTCTATATATAGGAGTCCATGGGGCCACAATGTAATCCTAGCCGACCTAACAATAAAAATGTAAGGGAACAATAATACAAATATGAGGGTTATAGGGGTACAAAAATAACAATAAGGGGGTTACACTAAGAACAATAAAGTACTATACTAGTAATATAGGGACCTAACAATATTGTATATAGAGGTGTATAAATCTACCTATATTAACATATACATTATATTTACATATTATTATACATTAGATTTATAAATGGTATATAAAATGTGTTTTTGATATATATATATATATATATATATATATATATATATATATATATATATCTGTGTGTGTGTGTGTGTGTGTGTGTATTGAATTAATTTATTGACTCAGTAGAATCTATAAAGAAATTTATATAACATATTTTGATACATTTAAATTTTATTAATAGTTTTTTATGCATTGAATATTTTCTATTTCTAGCAATAGAATAAATTCTATGCATTGAATATATCTTTATTTTATTTTTATGCAATCAATATATTTTTATTTTATTTTTATGCATTGAATAATTTTTTAAGCATTTTATCAATATTTGTTTTGTGCATTGAATATATTTTATTCTTCTAAATAGAATAAATTATATGCATTGAATAGATTTTATGCATTGAATCAATTTAATTAGTTCCATAGATTTTATTTTAATCAATACATTTTTATGCATTGAATATATTTTAATCAATAAATCTAATGAATTCAATCTATACAATTTATGGGTGCATTGAAATATATTGAAAGCATTGATTGCAATCAACTGAATAAAATCAAATTTGCAATCAATGCATTCAATAGATTGCAATTAATGCATTATATAGTTTTGAATGCATCAATTTATTATATAGATTAAATTCTTACCAATATAATTTGGTTGAAAATCTTAGTGTTGATTATTAAGTGATGTTTTTTGTACAATTTTATTGTTCAAATAATTAATAATAACACAACTTAGTTCATTTTCATTTTAATGTTCAAGAATGAGTTTCCATCACTCTTTCCCGACAGTTTAACTCCCCAATTTATAAGAAAACTTGAATAGAATAATTTATTTTGTATAAAATATCATATATTTCAATTATAATTTAGGTTTATTATGACAGTTGGCTTAAGTAAAAACTAGTTGTTACATTATTTATTTTTAAAAGAGACAAAAAAAATTATTTCTTTTGAGAAAAGGATTACATGATGAACATAGATCAATTATGTCTTTGTTGGAAATAAAATTTAGCTATGGAATGGTGATTCCATAAAAATTAAAAAATACTGGTGATAAAAGTATTCCAAGAACTCATAAATGGTTGAAAAGAAAATAATTAAAAGAATAGTTACCTTCCTATGGGGATAAAAGCACATCCCGGCAAGGAAAAGGGGTTTTTTTCTATGGCCGAGGAGAGTAAGGAAGAGAGTGATGATTCATTATTTGGTGGTGACTAGTGGAAAAACTCAGCATTCCTAATTCCCAGAAAAGAAGAGTACTAGACTTGGGGTCTCGAGGTCTTCTCCAGAATTTTTGTCGACCTAATCATCTCAGGTGTGGAGCATGGGGGGAGATGAGGACGTAATCACCTCTCTCATGGTAGGGAGGACATCATCGAAAAGTCTGAAATGAGATAAGTAATAGATTACGGAAAATAGTAAGACTTGGAAAAGTGTTTTTAAACATAATATTTTTTTAATACAAAAAGTGATTCTTAAATAATAAAAATTAAGGCCTCTACACAGTGAATTTTTTAGATATGTATTTATATGTCTTTCTTTGAGTAACCAAAATTCATAGAAGTACCATTAATTATTTAGAATGTGTGAGAAATTACATTCATGCAACTTTTGGGATTATATTTCAAGAAAAAAAAAATAGTTTACAGTAACAGGTAAAAATTAATTATACAACACTCTAAAGAAGTATACAACCATAAAATAATTAATTCAGGGTTCAATGTCAAAAATACGAACCCCAAACTCATCATTAACTATAAACCTATGCTATACATAGAAAAAAGAATGTAGATGGTTTGGACATCTCCATTAATTGAAAGAAATAGTTCAGTTTCTATTACTAGATAAAAGATTGAAAAATTTGTCTCAAATACAATATATATATATATATATATATATATATATATATATATAGAGAGAGAGAGAGAGAGAGAGATAGAGAGAGAGAATATCAGAGATATCATGTGTAATATATACCCAAAATTGAAACTCCCATTCTAAATACAAGTTACATTGAAAGTAATCTCTGTGCTGAAGAAGATAGAAAACAGGAACCCAGAATTTGTTCAAACCAGAGATACAACTAGCCTAAATCAAAGAATATGTGAAGGCTCTCGTAAAGAAACCAGAAACCACAGTTTATACATGTACAAGAGAAACCGAAAACGTTTCTTCCATTTCCAAATCCAAAGTGAAAAAACTATATTAAAGGGATGAATGAACTAACATTTGAAGATGCAGAAAAATCAAGATATTTCTCATAATGATATATTCAAAAAACCATTCAGGCAAGATCAAAATTATATTACAAAAAAAATTACTGAGTTTAAAGGGATTTCCCCTCTTATGACCAGACCGAGAATTCTGTGACGTCTAGAAATAACATATATTTTACAATAATGTTCCAAATGAAAGAAAAAGTCACAAGTAGGGCGGAGCCGTCGAGTTTAAATTGAATTAACACAATGACAAGTTCCCATAAAACCAAATCTAGAGCTCATGATGCCATGAGCATCCTCGAAGCTAGATCTAAGCTTCTCTTCGAAATTTTTTAGAAACCCTATGGTGAAATTAGTACCTGATGGGCAAATGGTGGAATCAAGAATTAAAAAAAAAACAAAGAAGAATATCAATGGGTAAACCCTTGACAGTCGAGAAATACAGTTAACTACTCAAAAACCAAGACAAGAAAATGTTAGTAAAATACCCTACCTTTAAAGCTTGTGGAGCAAAGGGAAACAATAAGAAAAGAAATAGTAAGCTCGCAATTCCTGTGCAAAAAACCTTTCGCAGGCTTCAATGCAACTCTATGAAAATCCATGGAAGAGTAATTTTACGACAACCAGATGAGAGTGCAAAAATTAGGTAGCACAATAGCATAAACTTAAGAAAATAACTCAGCTTACCTGCCATAGTGAGTGGGTACTCAGCAAGAGAGCTCGAGCACGCTTAGTAATGAAGTGAGTTTCGAATTCCTGGAAAAAAATAGAAAATAAATTTAAACCTATAAACACTTGCAAAATCAGAGTGCACGACCAATGGCACAAAGCCACTGCTAGCCCTGTTAAAACAGAAAAAAAACATGGAGGGTATATCCAACCTAACGACAAACGCCAACATAACGTGAAAGCTAAGTCAAAATAGGTGAATCTAATGGGTATACCTGTTTAATATTGCGTCATTATTAGCCGAACGTAACTAGAGAAAATGAAATCTAGTCGATAGGGTTTATTCCACGATGGAGTTGTAGAGGAGCAACGCAGAAAAACTCACAAGTGAAATGAAATAATTAGTTAGGGTTTGCGGTGGTTGATAACCTAAACGGGTACCGCATTAGTATCCACCATAGATCCAAGGGAATATAAACAAACAAATGTACTCATGAGATATGAAGTTCTAGATGAAGGTACAGTACAATAATTCAAATTTATGACACATATCCTTCGACCTAACTTAACACACCACAAAATAACTCAATCGAAAAATATAAAGATATGCGATAATCACATCGTCCTCTAAGCATTAATAATATGAGTTATGAGTATTAATAATACACATATATCTTGATTAAGATGGCAAGTGTCACACATAGAGAGACAAGGTGTCCATCTTAGGTTATGGAGGATTAAGTAGTTTATATAATGTTTGTTTCATTTTAATTATATGTGCTCAAAATCTAGTTTTACAATGTATGATTGCAATAATATCACGAAGCTAACGTGTAACATATTAAATGTTAATTTATTATTATTATTATTATTATGTATGTTACAACTGGTATCAGAGTAGCATTTAGATGCTGGGACCCTAGGGTTCACCTAACATGAAAAATTGTGTGTGTAAATTTTGCACATCAAAGAAATAACATAGTAGAAGACAATATGGGGAGGGAATCAACAGAGAAAACATCCCAAAATGCAAGGGAACCTACACCTGAATCCCGACCAGAAATGAATCCTGAAATGTGGATTGAGCTGAGTGTAGATCAACACCAACAAACTACTAGACTCCTGGAGGAACAGAAGCACCAAAACAGTATACTGCTAAGCACTGTGTAGAAGTTAGAGGAAGGAATAGTTTGGGTTAGGAGTGACAATCAGCGCCTCATGCAAGAGCAAGAAATGATACTCAAGAGCCTTTATAATAAATCAAGGATTGTTACAACCCATTCCGAATAGAGAAACACATGAAGAAAATGAATGACATTCTAAGTACCAAACCAATGACAGAGTGGAAAGAATCCATTCACAACGTAGTAATAAGGATAGAAACTATAATGAGGTTGAGTTTGGTAATCTGTCAGAACAACAAGAAATTAAGAAACAAAAAGTGGAGTTATAAGATGAGTTCTGAAGGACTAAACCACCTAGGTTTGATGGAGAACCGAAGGATGTGGCTGAAATTTGGTTGATTACTATGAACAAATAATTTAAAATTTATGATTACATCAACAATCTTAAAGCTAGGCTAGCCATCTACCATTTGAGAGAGAAGGCCACCCTATGGTTGGAGGAAGTCAAGAATGTTTGCAGCATTGAAGACCAGGATGTGACATGGGATGAATTTCATAATAATTTAAGGAAAAATATCTAAAACAACGTTTATGTGATGAAATTTACAAATAATTCCATGATTTGAGGTTGGGTCAAATGAAAATGGATGAATACATAACCGATTTCACTTCCTTATTTAAGGGATGGAAAGGCTAAGGTTCAATGATTCTTGAGTATTTTTCCGACCCACATGAAAGAACGAATTGAGTTCATGAATCCAAGGACCATGGATGAAGAAATTTGAAAAGTGAGAATGTATTACTAGTAGTCCAATAGAATGGATGAATACATAACCGATTTCACTTCCTTACAAAGATATGTTCTTTATTTAAGGGATGGAAAGGCTAAGGTTCAACGATTCTTGTGCAGTTTTCTGACCCACATGAAAGAACGAATTGAGTTCATGAATCCATGGACCATGGATGAAGAAATTTGAAAAGTGAGAATGTATTACTAGCAAACCAAGGCAAAAGGAGAAATATGCAAAAGTTGGCAGCCAAGGAAAGCGCAGAAAAGCAGTTCAAATTTCAAAAATCCTAGGACCAATAACTTTAAGAATTCTGCAAGGATCCTTATTTCAAATATTTCTCCATCTATAGTATCTATGTTACGGGATTCTTTCGATCAAAATTCCTCATATCCATCTTTGAAATATGGTGGTTCTTCCATCCAACATTAGAGTTTATGAAATCACTATTAACATTTATTTTTTTCTCATCATTAGTTTCCTCTTCTATATTTTCGCCATTAGGAAACATTTCTTCTATCAAATTTGTCAAACCTTCAATGTCTGCTTTTAGATCATTCTTCATGTTTTCCATGTTGTCTTTCATTTTTTCTTCCATGGAATCCATGTTAGCTTCCATGTCAGGTTCCATTCCATCCATCTTAGCTTCCACGCCTTTATTCAAACCATCCATCTTCGTTTCCATGACTTTCTTCAAAGCTTCCTTTTCTTTTTTTGTTGCTCTTTGCGAGAGCGAAATTTGGTGCACTTGCTCTTGTAATTTTGATAGATCATGCTGCAATTCTTCATCGTCATGAGTCATAATAGAGTACTCTGAGGGTTTAATGGGCATCGAATTATTTTTAGGAGGTATTTTAGAACCAAATACTGATATCTATGCTCAATATGCATTTGGAATCACTTAAAAATAAATTTTCAAACAAGATTTATGAAATTTGAAAAAAATAGACACCTTTTTCTTGATTTTGAGGGGCTCGATATTGAAACTAAATTATCTCTCTCATTTGATCTTCAATATTTTAAATTCAGCCCTGATGTAGCCCTTTGAATCTTCTTTTGAATGCCATAGGTCTAACTAGATTTGGATTCCTTAAGTCAAATTTATGCCTAGTCTACTACGACGACAAAATTATGGAATTGTTGAGTAGAGTGAATTTGTACGACTTGCCACGTGTCAATTTTTCCTCCTTTAGCTTTGAAATTGATACACAAGAAAGTACAGTCGATTTGATTGCGGCCAATTTTTAGAGAATTCCAATCTGACGCTCAGAGAGAGATTTATTACATTTTTCCCGCAGTCACCTCTTTGATATGAAATTGGAGAGCATGAAACAATCCTAACTTCCACAGATGATATCTCCAAAAATGTTCCGAACCAAGATCTAAAATTTTTACAAGAGGTTTCTCAGGATTTCATCTTCGTTATATAAAAATTTCAACTTTTGAAACTTAGTATATGGAAAGTTATAACACAAATTCTACGATGACCTAGATTAGTTGAAATTTCGGAGTCTGAAAAATCCCAACTTCCATAGATCATATCTCCGAAAGTATTACGAACCAAGATCTGAAATTTTTACATGATTTTCCTTAGTATTTCAGCTATGCGCTGTAAAATATTAAGCTTCTGAACATTTGTAGAAGAAACGTTATAGCGAAAATTCCATGATGACCTATTTGGAGCAGAGAAACCATAGAATCCAAAGCTCTGATACCAAATGTTATGAAACCAACTCCAAAAAATAGAAAAAAAGAGAGATCACCACCTTAGAAATCAGCCCCTTCGAGGGCGCAACCTCCAATACATCACATAAATGAAAAATTCTTAGATGATTAATATGACCAAAACCTCCTTTCTATATATAGGAGTCCATGGGGCCGCAATGTAATCCTAGCTGACCTAACAATAATAATGTAAGGGAACAATAATAACAATATGGGGGTTACACTAACAACAATAAAGTATTATACTAGTAATATAGGGACCTAACAATATTGTATATACAATTTATAAATCTACCCTATATTAACATATACATTATATTTACATATTATTATACACTACATTTATAAATGGTATATAAAATGTGTTTTTGATATGTATATGTATTGAATTAATTTATTGATTGAGTAGAATCTATAAAGAAATTTATATAATATATTTTGATTCATTTAAATTTTATCAATAGTTTTTTATGCATTGAATATTTTCTATTTTTAGAAATAGAATAAATTCTATGCATTGAATAGATCTTTATTTTATTTTTATGCAATCAATAGATTTTTATTTGATTTTTATGCATTGAATAATTTTTTAAGAATTTTATCAATATTTGTTCTGTCCATTGAATATATTTTATTCTTCTAAATAGAATAAATTATATGCATTGAATAGATTTTATGCATTGAATCAATTTAATTAGTTCCATAGATTTTATTTTAATCAATACATTTTTATGCATTGAATATATTTTAATTAATAAATCTAATGAATTCAATCTATGCAAGTTATGGGGGCATTGAAATATATTGAAAACATTGATTGCAATCAACTGAATACATCAAATTTGCAATGAATGCATTCAATAGACTGCAATTAATGCATTCAATAGTTTTGAATGCATCAATTTATTGTATAGATTAAATGATTACCAATATAAGTTGGTTGAAAATCTTAGTGTTAATTATTAAGTAATGCTTTTTTGTATAATGTTATTGTTCAAATAATTAATAATAACAAAAATTAGTTCATTTTCATTTTAATGTTCAAGAATGAGTTTCCATCACTCTTTCCTGAAAGTTTCATTCCCCAATTTATAAGGAAACTTGAATAGAATAATTTATTTTGTATAAAATATCATAGATTACAATTATAATTTAGGTTTATTATGACAGTTGGCTTAAGTACAAACTAGTTGTTACATTATTTATTTTTAAAAGAGACAAAAAAATTATTTCTTTTGAGAAAAGGATTACATGATGAACATAAATTAATTATGTCTTTGTTGGAAATAAAATTTAACTATGGAATGCTTATTCCATAAAAAATTAAAAAATACTAGTGATAAAAGTATTCCAAGAACTCATAAGTGGCTGAACAGAAAATAGTTAAAAGAACCGTTACCTTTATCTGGGGATAAAAGCACATCCCAACAAGGAAAAGGGGTATTTTTCTGTGGTGGAGGAGAGGAAGGAAGAGAGTGATGATTCGTGAGTTGGTGGTGACCAGTGGAAAAACTTAGCATTCCTAATTCCTAGAAAAGAAGCGTACTAGACTTGGGGTCTCGAGGTCTCCTCCAGAATTTTTGTCGAACTACTCATCTCAGGTGTGGAGCATGGGGGGAGATGAGGACATAATCACCTCTCTCATGATAGCGAGGAAATCATCGGCAAGTACGAAACGAGATAAGTAACAAACTGCAAAAAATAGTAAGAATTGGAAACATGTTTTTAAACATAATATTTTTTTGTATACAGAAAGTGATTCTTAAATTATAAAAATGAAGACCTCTACACAGTGACTGTTTTAAATATGTATTTATCTTTCTTTCTTTGAGTAACCAAAATTCATAGAAATACCATTAATTATTTAGAATGTTCGAGAAATTACATTCATGCAAGTTTTGGGATTGTATTCCAAGAAAAAAAATAGTTTACAGTAACAGGTAAAAATTAATTATAAAACACTATACGAGAAGTGTACAACCATAGAATCGTTAAGTCAGGGTTTAATGTCGAAAATACGAACCCCGAAATTGTCATTAATTGTAAACCTATGTTATACACAAAAAAAAAAGTACATGGTTTGGACATCTCCATTAATTGAAAGAAATAGTTCATTTTCTATTACTAGATAAAAGAACGAAAAATTTGTCTCCAATACAATATATGTATATATATATATATATATATATATATATATAGAGAGAGAGAGAGAGAGAGAGAGAGAGAGAGAGAGAGAGAGAGAGAGAGAGAGAGAGAGAGGGAGAGGGAGAGAGAGAGAGAGAGAGAGAGAGAGAGAGAGAGAGAGAGATAAAGAAAATATCAGAGATATGATGTGTAATATATACCCAAAATTGAAACTGCCATTCTAAATACAAGTTACATTGAAAGTAATCTCTGTGCTGAAGAAGATAGAAAACAAGAACCCAGAATCTATTCAAACCAGAGATACAACTAGCCTAAATTAGATAATATGTGAAGGCTCTCATAAAGAAACAAAAAACTGTAGTTTATATATGTACAAGAGAAACCGAAAAAGTTTCTTCCATTTCCATATCCAAAGTGAACAAAATATATTAAAGGGCTGAATGAAATAACATTTGAAGATGCGAAAAACTCAAGAGATTTCTCATAAGCATAGATTCAAACAACCATTCAGGCAAGATCCAAATTATATTACAAAATAAATTATTGAGTTTAAAGGGATTTCCTCTCTTATGACCAGACCGAGAATTCTGTGATATCTAGAAATAACATATAGTTTACAAAAATGTTCCAAATGAAAGCAACAGTCACAAGTAGGGCAGAGCCCTCCAGTTCAAATTGAATTAACACAATGAAAAGTTCCCATAAAACCAAATCTAGAGCTCACAATGCTGTGAGCACCCTCGAAGCAAGATCTGAGCTTCTCTTCAAAAATTTTTATAAACCCTATGGTGAAATTAGTACCTGATGGGAAAATGGTGGAATCAAGAATTGTAAAAAAAAAATGAAGAAGAATCTCAATGGGTAAACCGTTGACAGTCAAGAAATACGGTTACCTACTCAAAAACCAAGACAAGAAAACATTAGTAAAATACCCTACCTTCAAATCTTGCGGAGAAAAGGGAAACAAAAATAAAATACATAGTAAGCTCGCAATATCTGTGCAACAAACCTTTCGCAGGCATCAATGCAACTCTGCGAGAATCCATGGAAGAGTAATTTTATGACAACCATATGAGAGTGCAAAAATTAGGTAGCATAATAGCATAAACTTAAGAAATCAACTCGGCTTACCTGCTATAGTAAGTGGGTACTCAGCAAGAGAGCTCGAGCACGCTTAGTAATGAAGTGAGTTTCGAAAGCCTGGAGAAAAACAGAAAAGCAATTTAAACCTATAAAAACTTGAAAAATCAGAGTGCATGGCCAATGTCGCAAAGCCACTACTAGCCCTGTGAAAATAGAAAAAAAACATGGAGGGTATATGCAACATAATGACAAACGCTAACATAACGTGAAAGCTAAGTCAAAATAGATGAATCTAACGGGTATACATGTTTAATATTGCATCATTATTAGCCGAACGTAACTAGAGAAAAGGAAATCTAGTCGATATGGTTCACTCTGCGATGGAGTTGTAGAGGAGCAACGCAACAAAACTCACAATTGAAATGAAATAATTAGGTAGGGTTTGCAGTGGTTGATACCCTAAACTGGTACCACATTTCTCTCCACCATAGATCCAAGTCTTCAAGATCCGAGGGAATATAACCAAGCAAATGTACTCATGAGATATGAAGTTCTAGAAGAAGGTACAGTACAATAATTCAAATTTATGACACATATCCTCCGACCTAACTTAATACACCACATAATAACTCAATCGAACAATATAAATATATACTATAATCGCATTGTCCTCTAAGCATTAATAATATGAGTTATGAGTATTATTAATACACATATATCCCGATTAAGATGGAAAATGTCACACATATAGAGACAAGGTATCCATCTTAGGTTATGGAGGATTAAGAAATTTATATAATGTTTGTTTCATTTTAATTATATGTGCTCGAAATCTAGTTTTACGATGTATGATTGCAATAATATCATGGAGCTAAGGTGTAACATAGTAAATGTTAATTTTTTATTATTATTAGTATGATGTATGTTACAAGTGGTATCAGAGTAGCGTTCACATGATGGGACCCTAGGGGTCACCTAAAATGATAAATTGTGTGTGTAAATGATGTACATCAAAGAAATAACATAGTAGAAGAGAATATGGGGAGGGAATCAACAGAGAAAACATCCCGAAATGCAAGGAAACCTACACCTGAATGCCAACCAGAAATGAATCCTGAAATGTGGATTGAGCTGAGTGTAGATCAACACCAGCAGACTATTAGACTATTGGAGGAATAGAAGCACCAAACCAGTATACTTCTAAGCACTGTGTAGAAGTTAGAGCAAGGAATGGTTTGGGTTACGAGTGACAATGAGCGCCTGATGCAAGAGAAAGAAATGATACTCAAGAGACTTTATAATAAATCAAGGATTGTTACAACCCATTCCAAACAAAGAAACACAGGAATAAAATGAATGAAAAGCTAAGTACCGAACCAATGACAGAGTGGAAAGAAGCCATTCACAACATAGTAACAAGGATAGAAACTATAATGAGGCTGAGTATGGTAATGTGTCAGAGCAACAAGAAATTAAGAAACAAAAATTTGAGTTACAAGGTGAGTTCCAAAATATTAAACCACCTAGGTTTGATGGAGAAGCGAAGGATGTGGCTGAAGTTTGGTTGATTAATATGAACAAATAATTTCAAATTTATGATTACATCAACAATATTAAAGCTGGGCTGGCCATCTACCATTTGAGAGAGAAGGCCACCCTCTGGTTGGAGGAAGTCAAGAATGTCTGCAGCATTGAAGACCAGGACGTGACATGGGATGAGTTTCAACAATAATTTAAGGAAAAATATCTAAAAAAATGTTTCTATGATGAAAATTCCAGATAATTCCATGATTTTAGGTTGGGTCGAATGAAAATGGATGAATACATAACCGAGTTCACTTCCTTATTAAGATATGTTCCTTATTTAAGGGACGGAAAGTCTAAGTTTCAACGATTCTTGAGTAGTTTTCGACCCACATGAAAGAAGGAATTGAGTTCATGAATCCAAGCACCATGGATGAAAAAATTTGAAAAGTGAGAATGTATTACTAGCAGTCCAAGGAAAAAGGAGAAATAGGAAAAAGTTGGCAGCCAAGCAAAGGGCAGAAAAGCAGTTCAAATTTCAAAAATCCTAGGACCAATAACTTTAAGAATTCTGCAAGGAATTTTGTGAGAAAACAGTTCAGAAGAGACCATCAAATATCCCAGTGGCCTACGAATGAAATGTCTACAAAGGCTTCTAGAAAACCTAAACAAGCACAATACTAGAAACCACCTCTACAGTGCTCGGGGTGTGGCGAGGCTCATTACTATAAACATTGCCCATAGCGAGGAAGAAGTGAAACAATAGCTAATCTGCAAGAAGCCTCTACAATGGGATATGTAACCTAGAATATACCCATAATTAATGCAGCCTTAGAGGATCGGCAAGAATGTTATCAACCAAAGACGATAGAACTAGAAGGTAAGTTACTTTCACAACTTGTTTCTATTTTTTTTGACTGAGGTGCTAGTTTAAGTTATGTAAACCCCAAAATAGTAGAAATTTATAAATTACAAAGTAAAAAATTCAAAAATACCTAGCTAGTACAACTAGCCACTGGGGAAAAAAGAAAATTTTGTGCCAAAATCCCAAACTGTACACTGGAAATTGGAAACCAACAGTTAAATGTGGATCTGAATGTATTGCCTTTGGAATCTTATGATGTACTACTGGGGATGGATTGGTTGCAAAAACACTTGACACTAGTAGATTGTAAAGAGAAGATTATATATTACAAAATTCAAGATGGAACTCGTCAATAAATACAAGGAAACAAGAAACCCTTACAGTTGCATCCTATTATAGCCTCCCAAATGGGTAAGTGTATTAGAAAAGGATGCTGGATATATGATATTTAGGTGGTTTTTCTAATTCTAAGGAGAAGACCCCTATGCTGGAAAGCATACCAATAGTACAAGATTTCTTGGACGTGTTTCTAGAATATGTACCAAGTTTAACTCCAGAAAGGGACATCAATTTCACTATTGAATTGACAGAAGGAGCATCATGGTCACCATATCAAATGAGTGCACTAGAGCTAACTGAATTGAAAATGAAACTGCAAGAGTTGTTGGACAAAGGGTAAATTCAACCGAGTGTGTCTCCTTGGGGAGCACTGGTGTTTTTTGTAAAGAAAAAGGATGGAACCATGCATATGTGCATGGACTATAGACAACTCAATAAATTAACAGTAAAAAAAAAAAGTATCCATTGCCACAGATTGATGACTTGGTTGATCAGGTAAAAGGGGCAACTATATTCTCAAATATGGAATTAAGTTCTAGATATCACCAGATCCGAATCAAAGATGAGGATATTTGTAAGACTACTTTCCGTACCTGATATGGACATTAGGATTTTGTGGTACTACAATTTGGTTTAAGTAATGCACCAACAACATTTATGAGGTTGATGCATGGCATATTCCACTCCTTTTTGGAAAGATTCATTCTAATATTCATTGATGATATTCTAATTTATTTAAAAATCATGGAAGAATACAAGGGGCACTTAACGATAGTGTTGGAGGTGCTAAGAAGACGTCATTTGTATGCCAAGTTCAGCAAGTGTGACTTTTTCAAAGAGAAGATACAATATCTAGGTCATGTCATCTCCACTGAAGGGATAGCAGTCGATCAAGAGAAAATTAAGACTATTATGGAATGTTGAGTACCCCAAAACATGGCGGATATCCATTCCTTTATGGGGTTGGCTCAATACCATCGACGATTAATTGAAGGATTCTAAATGATTTCTTTTCCAATTACATCCTTACAAAGAAAGAGAAAAATATTTAAATGGAGTATTGAGTGTCACAATAGTTTCGAGAATTTGAAACATTTGTTGACCACTGCCCCAGTGTTGAGGGTAGCTGATCCCAATAAGGAATTTTAGTTTTGTACCGACGCTTGTAAGGAAGGTTTTGGGGAAATTTTATCGCAATAAGGAAGAGTAGTTTCTCATGAATCAAGAAAGCTAAAGGAGCATGAACAATGATATTCATCCTACGACATAGAAATGACAGCATTCGTGCATGCACTCCGAGTATGGAGGCACTACTTGTTAGGAAAAATATTTGTGTTGAAAACCAATCATAGCAACTTAACGAGCTATTTTAAGCAAGCTTACTTAAATGCCTGCAAGGTAAGGTGGAATTCTTTCTTAAGTGAATTTTATTTTGAGATACAACATGCAACTGGAAAAGGAAATTGTGTGGCAGATGCCTTAAGCAGAAAATGCATTTTGTTTATGAACTTTGCTATAATCAGATCGACTGTAAATTTTTAGATCAGATAAAAGAGGAAGCCGAGAATGATCCTGAATATCGATTTTTATGGCAGCAAGTGGAGGAAGCCATAAGACAAGAAAAAACTTATGATTATGGAATTAACAAGGATCAAATGTTAACCTTTAAAGGAAATTTATATATTCCAAATGAGAAGAGTTTAAAAGAACTTATTCATTGATGACTATCACCGTAGTAATTACTGAAGACACCCAGGATACAAGAAAATGCTAACAACAATGAGAACAGTCTATTTCTGGAATTGTATGCGAATAAATATTGTGGATTACTTAAACAAATGTTTACAGTGTCAACAGGTTAAGGTGGAGCATCAACACCCAGCTGGATTATTACAGCCCGTACGAGTGCCTGAATGGAAATGGGAAGTTATATCCCTAGATTTTATTATTGGTTTACCAAGATAAAAAAGGCATAATTACTCCATTATGGTGGTGATTGGTAGATTGAGTAACGTAGCACATTTCATACCGGTATAATCTGCTTACAAAACTATGCAAATAGAAGATTTATTTATCAGAGAGATTTTTAGACTACATGGCATTCCAAAGACTATTATATCATATAGGGATGTGAAGTTTACTTCAGCATTCTGGAAGGCCCTATTTAGAGGTTTGGGAACTCAAATAAATTTCAGCACCATGTATCATCTCGAGGCAGATATACAAACTAAACGAATGAACCAAATCATGGAATATATGCTGCTTATTTATGTGATGCAACAACCACTGAAATGGGAGGAGTATCTACATTTGGTAGAAGTTGCGTTCAACAATGGTTATCAGGAGTCTCTTAATATGAGACCCTTTGAAGCATTGTATGGGTGACAATGTCATACTCCCATTAACTGGAGCAGTCCCGAAACCAAGTTGATGCTTGGAATGAAAATTATCGCTGAGATGGAATTGGAAGTGAGAAAGATCAGACAAAATATGAAAGTAGCTCGAGATCGACAGAAAATATATGCAGATAAAAAGAGAACTTACAAAGAATTTGAAGTGGGTGATCATGTGTATGTAAGGAGTAAACCTAAGAAAATCACAATAAGGTGCACCTCCTATTCCAAGTTGGCTCCCAGGTTCTGTGGACCTTTCTAGATATTGGAGAGGGTGGGACCTCTGGCTTACCAGTTGGCTTTACCCAGCCATATTCGGGTGCACAATGTATTTCATGTATAATACTAAAACGATATGTGCATGACCCAAATCATGTAATCCACTATCACATCATTCAGGTAGGGTAAGATTAAAAAAATCCTATCTTAAAATACTAAGTTTTATGAGAATTTAATTCAAGGTATTATTGAATGCCAGTCGAATCGGACGACGAATTTCTGGTCGAACCTCAACGTATACTCAATCGGAGAGAAAATATACTCCAGAGCCGAGCCATCACCCAGGTTAAAGTGCAGTGGAAGCACTTCAGCTCGAATGAAGCTACCTACGAAGATGAAGGATTTATTCGTGAGGCTTATCTAGAGTTCTTTGCTGAGATGAAATGAACACCGAGGATATTGTTTACTTCTAGAGAAGGAAGTTGTGATAGCTAGTTTAAGTACAAACTAGCTATTATGTTATTTATTTTTAAAAGAGACTAAACATTTATTTCTTTTGAGAAAAGGATAACATGATGAACATAAATTAATTATGTTTTTGTTGGAAATAAAGTTCAACTATGGAATGGTGATTCCATAAAAAGTAAAAAAGACTGATGATAAAAGTATTCCAATAACTGAGAAGTGGTTGAATAGAAAAAAGTTAAAAGAATAGTTACCTTCCTCTACGGATAAAAGCACATCCCAGTGGGGAAACGGTGTTATGTTCTGTTACTAAGGAGAGGAAGGAAGAGAGTGATGATTCCTGAGCTGGTGGTGACCGGTGGAAATTCTCACCATTCCTGATTCCTGGAAAAGAAGAGTAATGTACTTGTGGTCCTGAGGTCTCTTCTGGAATTTTTGTCCACCTACTCATCTCAAGTGTGGAGCACGACGGGGAAATGAGGATGTAATCGCCTCTCTCATGGTAGGGAGGACATCATGAGAAAGTATGAAAACGAGATAAGTAATAGACTACAGAAAATAGTAAGAACTAAAACGATTGTTTTGAATAGAATTATTTTTTATACAGAAAGTGTTTCTTAAATTATAAAAATGAAGATCTCTACATAGTGAAAGTTTTAGATATGTATTTATCTGTATTTATTTCAGTAACCAGAAGTCACATAAATACTTTTAATTATTTAGATTGTGTGAGAAATTACATTCATGCAAGTTTTGGGATTGTATTTCAAGAAAACAAATAGTGTTTACAGTAACACGTAAAGATTAATTAGAAAATTATTTAGAGAAAGTGTAAAACTAGAAAACTGTTAATTTAGGGTTCAATGTCAAAACTCTGAACCTCGAACTAGTCGTTAACTGTAAACCTATGATATACACGGACACAAAATATAGATGTTCTAGACATCTCCATTAATTGAAAGAAATAGTTCAGCTTCTACCACTAGATAGAAGGATGAAAACTCTGTCTCCAATACAATATATATAAAGAAAATATCATAGATAGCATGTGTAATATATACACATAATTGAAACTTCCATTGTAAATAAAAGTTACATTGAAAGTAATCTTTGTGCCGAACTAGATAGAAAACAGAAACTCAGACTCTGTTCGAACCAAAGATACAACTAGCCTAAATTGAAAAGTACGGAAAGGCTCTTGTAAAGAAACAAAAACTCACAATTTATACATGTACAAGAGAAACCAAAAATGTTTCTGCCATTTCCAAATCCAAAGGGAAAAAACTATATTAAAGGGCTGAATGAACTAATATTTGCAGATATAGAGAACTCAAGCGATTTCTCATAAGCATAGATGCAAACTACCATTCAGGCAAGGCCCAAATTGTATTACAATTTTTTTTAATGAGTTTAAAGGGATTTCCCCACTTAGGACCGGACCGAGAATTCGATCATAGCTAGGAATAACAAATAGATTACAATAGTGTTCCAAATTTAAGAAACAATCAGAAGCAGGGCGAAGCCCTCGAGTTTAAATAGAATTAATAGAATGGTAAGTTGCCATAAAACCAAATCTAGGGCTCGTGATGCCATGACAACCCTCGAAGCTAGAACTAAGCTTCTCTTCAACAATTTTTAGAAACCCTAAGGTGAAATTGGTACCTGTTGGGAAAACGAAAAAAATTACAAATTTAAAAAAAAAATCGAAGAAAAATCTCAATGGGTAAACCTTTGTTAGTCGAGCAATGTGGTTACCTGCTCAAAAACCAAGACATGAAAACATTCGTAAAATAATTCAGCTTCTAAGCTTGCAGAGCAAAGAAAACCAATAAGAAAAGATCGTAAGCTCGCAATACCTGTGCAAAAAAAACTTCCATAGGCTTGAGTGCAACTCTGCAAGAAGCCATGGAAGATTAATTCTAACGCAACCAAATGACAATATAAAAGTTAGCTAGTACAAGAACATAAACTTAAGAAAATAACTCAGCTTACCTGCAACAGTGAGTGGGAACTCAGCAGGAGAACTAGATCACACTTAGTAATGAAGTGAGTTTCAAAGCCTAGAGAAAATTATAAAACATGTTTTTATACCTATAAAATCTTACAAAACCTAAGCACATGGACAATGGTGCAAAGCCACTGCTATCCCTGCAAAAACAAAAAAACATGGAGGGTATATGCAAGATTACGACAAATGCCAACATAACTTAAAATGTGAGTCAAAAACAGGTGAATGTAGTAGGTATACCTCTTCAAGATTGCTCAATGATTAGCCACATAGAACTGGAGCAAAGGAAAGCCAGTCGACAAGGTTCAGGCCGTGGTAGAGTTGTAGAGGAGCAACGTGGAATAAATCACAAGTGAAATAGAAGAATTAGTTACGGTTTGTGATGGTTGATACCCTAAATGAGTACCACATTAGTCTCCACCGTAGATCCAAATATTCAAGATCCAACTGATAGTTGGCTTAGGTACAAACTGGTTGTTATGTTATTTATTTTTAAAAGAGACAAAAAATTTATTTCCTTGGAGAAAAGGATTACATGATGAAAATAATTAATTATGTTTGTGTTGGAAATAATATTTAACTATGGAATGGTGATTCCATAAAAAGTAAAAAAGATTGATGATAAATTATTCCAAGAACTGAGAAGTGGTTGAACAGAAAATAGTTAAAAGAACAGTTACATTCCTTTGGGGATAAAAACACATCCCAGTGAGGAAAAGGGTTTTTTTTCTATGAATGAGTAGAGGAAGGAAGAGAGTGGTGCTTCCTGACCTAGTTGTGACTAGTGGAAACACTCAACATTCCTGATTCTTGGAATAGAAGAGTACTCAACTTGGGGTCCTGATGTCTCTTCCATAATTTATGTCCACCTACTCGTATGAGGTGTGGCGCACGAGGGGAGATGAGTACGTAATCACCTCTCTCATGGTAGGGAGGACATCATCAGCAAGTCTGAAAATGAGATTACTAATATATTGTAGAAAATGGTAAGAACTAGAACGATTGTTTTAAATATAATATTTTTTTATACAGAAAGTGTTTCTTAAATTATAAAAATGAATACCTCTGCACAGTGAAATTTTTATATATGTATTTATCTCTATTTATTTGAGTAGCCATAAGTCACATAAATACCATAATTATTTAGACTATGTGAGAAATTACATTCATGCAAGTTTTGGGATTGTATTTCAAGAAAAAAAATAGTGTTTACAATAACAGGTAAAGATTAATTAGAAATCCCTCTACATGAAGTGTAAAACAAGAAAACCGTTAATTTAGATTTCACTGTCTAAACTCCAAACCCCAAACTAGTCGTTAACTGTAAACCTACGATATACATGGACAAAAAATCTAGATGGTCTACACATTTCCATTAATTGAAAGAAATAGTTCAATTTCTATTACTAGATAAAAGAATGAAAACTATGTCTGCAATACAATATATGTATAAAGAAAATATCAGAGATAACATGTGTAATATATACCTAGAATTTAAGCTACCATTGTAAATACAAGTTACATTGAAAGTAATATATTTTTCGAACTAGATTGAAAACAGGATCCCAGACTATGTTCGAATCAGAGATAAAAATAGTCTAAATCGAAAAAGATGCGAAGGCTCTCGTAAAGAAACCAAAAACCGCAATTTATACATGTATAAGAGAAACCAAAAAAATTTCTACCATTTCCAAATCCAAAGGGAACAAAATATATTAAAGGGTTGAGTGAACTAACATTTGCAGATGCAGAAAACTCAAGTGATTTCTCATAAGCATAGATGAAAAATGCCACTCAGTAAAGATCCAAATTATATGAAAAAAAAAAATTACTGAGTTTAAATGGTTTTCCCCTCTTAAGACCGGACCGAGAATTCAGTGACAGTTAGGAATAACATATAGTTTACAACAATGTTCCAAATGCAAGCAATAGTCACAAGCAGGGTAGGGCCCTCGAGTTTAAATGGAATTAACACAACGATAAGTTGCCATAAATCAAAATCTAGAGCTCATGATGCCCAGAGCACCCTCGAAGCTAGAAATGAGCTTCTCTTCGACAAGGTTTAGAAATCATAAGGTTAAATCGGTACTTGTTGGGAAAACAACATAATCAAGAATTGTAAAAAAATGAAGCAGAATATCAATAGGTAAACCCTTGAAATTTGACCAATGCGGTTACCTGCTCAAAAACCAAGACATGAAAACATTAGTAAAATACCCTACCTTTTAAGCTTTCATAGCAAAGAAAAACAATAAGAAAATACAGTAAGCTTCCAATACTTGTGTCAAAAACATCCTCAAGCTTGACTGAAACTCTACGAGAAGCCATGGAAGAGTAAGTTTATGGCAACCGAATGAGAGCATAAAAAATAGCAAGTACAATAGCATAAACTTAAGAAAATAACTCGGCTTACCCGCTACACTGAGTGGGATCTCAGCAAGAGAACTGGATCACTCTTAGTAATGAAGTGAGTTTCCAAAGCCTGGAGAAAAATAGAAAACATGATTTAAACCTATAAACTTTTGCAAAATCCGAGTGCATGGCTAATGGCAGAAAGCCACTGCTAGTTGTACAAAAAAAAACATGGAGGGTATATGCAACAGAATGACAAACACCAACATAACATAAAAGCTAAGTCAAAACAGGTGAATGTAACTGGTATACATGTTCAATATTGCACCATGATTAGCTGGAAGGAACTGGAGCAAAAGAAGGCTAGTCGACAGGGTTGGGGCCATGGTGGAGTTTTAGAGGAGCAATGTGGCAAAACTCACAAGCGAAACTAAATAATTAGTTAGGGTTTGCAATGGTCGATACCCTAAATGAGTACCGCATTAGTCTCCATCGTAGATCCAACTCTTCAAGATCCAAATGCATATAACCAGACATATGCCCTTATGAGATATGAAGTTCCAGATGCAGGTACAGTATAGTAATTTGAATTTATGACACATATCCTCTGACATGACTTAATACACAACGAAATATCTCAATCGAACAATATACAGAATTCCATAATCACATCGTCCTCTAAACATTAATAATATGCGTTATGAGTATTAATAATACATAGATATCGTGATTAAGCTGCCAAGTGTCACGCATATGGAGACAAGGTGTCCCTCTTAAGTTATGGAGGATTAACTAGTCTATATAAGTTTTGTTTCATTTTAATTATATGTACTCAAAATATAGTTTTACAATGTATGATTGCAATAATATCATGGAGCTAAGGTGTAACATAATAAATGTTAAAAAAATATTTATTATGACTATGGTGTATGTTACATTTATGTACAAAATATATATTCTAATTGAAAATAGAATATATATGAACAATCATTTTTAATGGAACTTTGAGGAATATTAGTTTTGCTTCTTGATAATTGTTTTTATATAGACATGGATTATATATAACATTTTTTCTCAAACATTCAGGCATTGTGTATATAATCATTTTCATCATTTGCAATATGTGTATATAATCATTTTCATCATTTGCAATATGTGTTATTGCATTGCTACAATTAGTAATTTAAGTTCATATTACATTTTTTTTAGCAATATACAATACTTGAGTGATATATTGAGATATAACGTAAGATAAATGTATTAATTCCTTGTTCTATCTGTTCGAATCTCTTTCATAAAATTTGGTTTTTTTCTTTAATTTAATATATTTTATAGAGTTATTTTTGCATCATAAATAAATAGTTGAATTTTTGTATTGATTGATGTCATTTTTGCATCATAAAATACTAATTCAAATGATGTTTTAATTGAATAGATTTAATTTTGATCAATACATTTTTACGAATTGAATATATTTTAATCAATAATTTTAATTAATTAATTGAATGGAACAAAAATAATTATATATTAGTGAACGAATAAAAAGTAAATCTAAATCAACCAAATTTTGTTGCAATCTAATGTACTCAAATCTATTGCAATCTATGAAAATACGCTCAAGCTATAAATTCAATCTATGGAATTTATTGTTGCATTCGAATTTATTAAAATAATTAATTGCAATCTATTGAATAAAATAAAATTTGCAATCAATGCATTCATCATATTTTAAATGCATTCAAAAACAATATATTGTATAGATTGAATGCATTATATTGCAATAGAATTAGGTTAGTTTAGATGTGACTTAGTAGATTTGTTATATTTATTACATTCAATGTATTTAATGGGTATGGGTTAGATTTTATTGGTTGTATATATTTTATTAAATTAATTCTGTTTTTATTCAATTGATAGTTTTTTTAAATGAGTGTTTATTAACAGTTTATGTATCTAATCTAATGATTCAAAATGTGAAATGAATTATATTGTTTTTTTATATAGCATATTTGTAAATTGTATATAAGATATTTTATATAGAATTGATAAATCTACCATATAAAAATATATAGGTTGTATTTTTGATAGATATCTATTGAATTGTATTTATTGATTGAGTAGATTCTACTAAATTCAACTCATATTTTAATTGAATAGATTTTATATTAATCAATTGATTTTTATTTATTAAATATATTTTAATAAATAATTATATTTAATTAATTGAATATAATAAGTTTAATTAAATGTGATTGAACCAATATGAAGTAAATCTAAATGAAACAAATTTTGTTGCAATCTAATGCACTGAAATCTATTGAAATTTATTGAAACACACTTAAACTATGCAATTTATTGTTCTATTCAAATATATTGAAAGAATTAATTGCAATAAATTGAATAAAATAAAATTTTCAATCAATTCATTCAACATATTTTAAATACATTCGGAATCAATGCATTCAGTGGATTTGAATGCATCAATACATTGTATAAATTAAATTCATTAAATTGCAATAGAAATAAGTTTATTTAAATTTATTATTTATTGGTTCAATAAAATTGAATAGATTTATTACATTCAATATATTAGATTTTATAGATTGCATATATTTTATTAAATAAATTTTATTTTATTCCATTGATAAATAAATTATTTTTAATGACTTTATTAGAACTTTATTTATGAGATGTAATAATTGGAAATCTCAAACAAATAATATTGTTTATTTTTATATCATAGATTTATAAATGGTAAATAAACGAATATAATCCTTTGAAATCAAAATAATTTAGGTGTAATATGGCCCTTGGGTTTATTCTATTAGGTATCATCTATTATTTACCTTTTCTAGGGGAATATCATGTTTTACTTTGAATACCCATATAAATACTAATTGAGTTCTATTGTCATGGAATTATTGTTGATAAGTACTTATTTTATTAGATTTATTAAATTAATAGATTTAAATTTTAATTTTAATTTAATGACATTAATATTAAAATTCATTATAATTATAATTTTGTAACACTTCTCATTTCTTCAAATTTTTTTCTAATTATAGTAATATATTACATTATAATTTGTGACATTTCAACGTATTCCTGTCACTAATTTCAACTGTCCTCTAAGACAAGATTCTTTCTCCATATCTAGAGTTCTAACATACTTTCCTTTTTCTGGTTATGGGAATAAGGTTCCTTAGAACTTCCTATCACTTTACATTTATTGTCTTCTATGTACAATGATCGTAACTATACATAAATAGTTAATAATTGATTTTTTATTCCAAATTATCCATGTTGGAATAATCTTTAATTTAATATCTTTCACTTTATATTCTAATCTGTATTTTTTAACTATGTTACTTCCATATACATAATTGAATTAAGTCAACCTTCTTTGACTTAATCTTTTAACTTTAATAATTCTCCTACCGAAAGGGCTATAATTTGATGCCTTTACTTTATCTCATACGGGTATATAAAATGGTTGTAAGGTCTTAAAATATACATCGGCGCAACCTAAATCCTTTTATTGGTGATGAAATCCTACGTTTTCCTTCCCTTAATCTATGGATATGGATGTATAAATATATTTACCTTCATTCATTTGTGGAGATAAAGTTTTTGTGACACTTTATACCCTACCCTTCATTTATTCCTTACAATGCACAATGGTCCTTGCATTATATGCAACTTATAAATATGAGTTATTATACCCAACACATCCATGATAATAATCATCTCTAATTATTAATTTCCACACCATATGTTTAACATATATCCTTGACTATAGACTTTCATTAGCACTGTAGTTTAGGTCCATTGTACTTTAACCTGGTCATTTACCTTTCCTATTTATGTCACCTTTTGTGTTTCAGGTACGCCTTATTGTAACATCTCACAAGTGGATATATTTATGGATGGGTATTCACTGATGTTCTTACATATACACTTTAAATATTTATACATAACTGCTATAATTTAATATGTATATAGTTTAACTATAATGATTTCACATACTTCATTGGACTAAGACAAACCTTTCCATTACCTTGATGCTTTAACTATCACGTTTCGACATGTGCACTTTAAGTCTGAGAGTAATATATACAATTGGGGTTAGATATTACTTTAATGCACCTGTCTCATTTTAATTAGTGTTATTACTATATACCCAACTCCTATTCCAATGTTATGTACCAACAATGTCGTAAATGACCATTCATTTTTCATGTTGAACTTAAGAAATTTACTCTCTAGATATGTTGTATTGATTGGAATTAGTCAACATATATTCTGAATTCTTGTAACTACAATCTTATGACACAATTTCTTACATATCATATCTAGCCATTAAACACAATAGAACCCATTGTCGGGTGGTGGATTTCACTATCCGTTGTTTCATCTTATTTGATCCTCCCATGAGATTTATAGCAGCAACTCTTTACAACTATTCCTACATTTCGTCTCTAAATGTACTTAATCTCACCTAAATTTTTTCTTGGGATATAGCTATATTTATTATCTCTACCACTTCACGTGGCCTCTTACATCCGACCTCCAACACATTGATCTGAGGGAGGATCCCAGATCTAATGCCACGTGGACGGTGTGCAAGGTGATCAGGTTTAGGTTTAAGCTGTGTATAAGAATATTCATTTTTATTTCGGTATTCTCATTTGGACACTCAGCTTTGGCTATTTCCTTGAAACTCGCCTCGGCTATGAACAACAATACGAATATTTTTCCAGTATTGAGAAGGTGACTCCTACCTGCCAGCAGAGAACCCTTAGCCATTCTCTTACAGGTGAAGTGATCGGTTTATTATGTTGTTATTCCACTATCTCTTTTAATCGACTTCTCTCTATAAAATCCTAGTTGACAGCTGTTATTCGTTTTATGATCATATACAGAGTAGATTTTCTCCATCTCCTGAATGCAATTCACCGTGTGGAGATACTTCATCGTTTTATACGATTTCCTGGTTTTACCCTTCTTATTTAACTCGAGTCCGATAATCTGCTGGAACTCAGAAAGAAAATTTTATGAGATTTATATAATATTGTACAAATTCTGGGTTTTCCATTTACTGCAACAGATGTCTGGACTGGTAATTGATATGTATCAGTCAGCTTTGTGGTTTCGTTATTTCACTATGTCCTAAATTTTTTCCTAAACATAGATGAAATAGAGGCAGTAATTTATTTCATCCAGGATTCATCATGAACCGAAATATTCTCTGTCAATTTATCATTTAGTATTCCATGTTTTACAGTAACGTTTTGGAATTCATTCTAGCGTGAACCTTGTTTCATTGTTTCGACCCTAGTGACATTGAACTGGTGGCTGACCTTGTCTCAGAACGTAGTGTCTTAATAATTCAGCCTCAGTACTCGGACCTTTCAGCATCTTGGGTAAGTTATCTTTATTAATTCAATTTGTTTCCTCTATCTTGCGCTATCATTTTCCCACGTTAGTTTCATCAGTTTTTCATACCCACCCCATCACCCTTTTTCCTAAGAGGGAACTCCCACCAATAATACAATTATATTATGGGTCTTCAGCCACTATTACTGTCACTTTGAGAATAAGACTTTCTAATTTGAATTCTATCTCACTGCGTTTCTTTTGAAACCACAGAGCTACTTTCATTATGCTACTCCATGTTGCGTTGCAATGAGGGAAATTCTCCCAGTTTGTATTTAATTACATCAATAGTGCACTACTCTCTCAATTTGTGATTCTTTCATATCTGATTAGTTCTGATTGTTGATTCTGTTCGGATGTTCCTCATCTAATAAATTACTTCACTTAACAGGGTTCAAGCCTCATCTCTATTCCACTTCCTCGTGTTGTCTCCAATATGTTTCCTCACAGTTAACCTCGATGTACGTACTGGTGAATGTAAGTCCTGGCTCTATATTTTCTTCTATCACCTAAACCTCGAATTTAGTTGCTTATACTTTTACATTTGTCATAACTTCTAACTTCATTTTTTTTTATGGTTATAGGTGATTATGGTGTTGACATCAGCCCACAAGGTATCCTATTGTTTCCTTAGTTTCTAAATATGGTTACTTCGTTTAACTACATTAAAGAAATCATGACTTCCAGTCTTGGTTTTGTATAGTTATTTCCACGCCTCCATTTCCATTCGCGTTTATATATTTCCATGGATTGGTTAATAGTTTCTGACCTTGGATATATTATTGTCCAGGTGGTTTCAAATAACCATAATTACAATCATTATGCAATTCTGGCATAAGATCTTCTCGGAAAGTCTATATTTTTTCACTATAGGGTTAAGTCACCTCAGTAGCACATGCTTTTATTTATCAGCTCCTTCGTTTTGGTTAAAATGTAAACCTATACAGACTTAATTTTCCTAATGATACATCCCTGGGATTTTTCTACTTAAATGTGAATGTTAATTGAACATTTTTATTTCACTGTATACTTCATTTACTGATACCAGAATTTTAACTTCTTCTATATCGAGAGTAGTAGTATATGGGCGGAAACGTGAAGCTTGGTTACACTTTTGTGAGAATCGTGGGCCGAATTTTTTTTTCAACAATAGTTTGGCCGAACATTTTCAAAAGTTCGACCGAACTTTGTAAGAGATCGGTCGAACTTTCTTATAAAGTTCGGCTGAACTCGTGATTCCGTTTAGATTAACGGCACACTGACGGCGCAGGCAAACAGAATTTTTGCCAGAGATTGGAAAACCGGCAACAAAAGTTCAGCCGAACTGCTGAAAAAGTTCGGCCGAACTATTGTTTATAAATATATCCCCCGCGATGTAGGACTGTTTACCGGTTTGATTGTTCCCGTGTTGTTTGCGACTGTGTGCTGCTCTTTTCGCGCGTCGCACCTCTCAGCCGAGAGTGTTTGCTGCTCAATTCGTCGGATATCGGGTATGGCTATTGAACAAAAATATTCTTGTTTTGCACAGAATTTTTTAGTAGGAATGAAAAGGGAATTAGAGAAATTTGTCTTTCACTATTTTGTGTAATGCTCTTTTTTAATCTGTTCATTTCTGCATTGTATTTTACTGATTTATTTCTTGTTCTTCTGCATATAAAACACTTGAATCAACCTTAAAAAAAAACCAAAAATATTTGTTAATCACTTTTTTTCTATTATTCATTTACGTTTGCAAGAGTTTGTATGAAAAAAACAGTTTACATAGAGAGAGATAAACCTGTGCATAACCAGATTCTATCTTTTACCCTGTTCTTGGATAAAAACATGTTGTTCATAATAACATTGCAGAAGACTGCTGCTATCTCCATTTAGTGATCCAGCAAGAAACCATTTAGAAGAAAATACTAGCCATAAGAGATGTATCTACGGTTCACGGAGCCAATCTTATCCCAGACAGTCTAAGAACCATATGGATGCACCAACAAATGAAAAATACACAGCATAATAAACTGTAAAAAAACTGTAAAGTAGCACCGCCGAGGTAAGAGTCTTTTGACAACTGTGTGTCATGTCCAGCCCGCTGTAGCACTCCATCAGGCGAGAATACCAAGCAGTAAATCCGAATTTGCGCAGCCACCATCACAAAAAAATGTTTTGAAAGTGCACACCAAGAGAAAACAACCCAAAACTTTTAGCTGTCATATCTGCTAAGAAGTTCCAGCCCACTGCAAAAAAACCATCGAGTCTGCATCCCCAGGTAAAAAACAGAGATATAATCACATCCCTCTTCACCCAAACTGTTGTGGAAAAAACACATCATGAGTGTGCGTTCTGTTGGCAATTACTTGTCAGGCCAACAAAAGGATCCTGTAGCCTCTTAATCAAATAAGGAAGGATGAAAATATTCAGTGATATTTCCATCCTGAATAACGTTTGCTTATTTTCATAGGATACGCCTATATTTTTCTAAGAGTAGAGTTCTAATGATTATTTAGAACAATGTTTAAATGCCTTCCTAAAATTACTACCAAGACCATGACATCACATAATTCACGTCAGTTCGAACAAAGAGTTACACTTATTGTATAATTGTGGCATTCGTGGATGTAATATATACTAGATTTTTTTTCCCCTTAAACTCTCCACTTTACAAAATTTACAAAATATCTTCATTAGTTGCAAATAGTTCTTTTCAATGTACGCCCAGGTAGGTCAACCATTTTTTTTTCAATTAAAAACATGCTCTTAAATGAGTCTATACCTAGGATTAGCTTAGTATCAGCAAAATCTCTCTTGCCTTCAGGCTGAGAGGAAAGTAGAATTTCTTCCCCAAGCGGTTCATAATGCTCAAAATTTGTTCCTGCTAAACTGTCATTAGTATTTCATGCTAAGCACATGTTTCAACATCCACTTATAAATCAAAGAAAAATCCCAAATTCACTAATCACTAAACACAAAGGAAGATCACTAATGCCAAGACCATGACATTAATATGTATTTGCTTCTCTTGCTGCACAACTGAGAGTATGTATTTAGCATATTCTTCGCCTTTGCATTGGTTTCATATTTCTTTCCAAAAAAACCTTCAGCCCCTACTTTGACAATTCATGTACAACATTATTCTTTTCATGATATATATGTTGATAAGTAATACCTGCAAAAACAGTTTTTAAATTCTCAATTCTGCAAAGCCAATGTGAAACCTCCTTATTTGCACATTCATATTCAGCAATTTTTTATGAACAAATGACACCAATTGTGTTGTGAATAATTCTGTCAAATTTAATGTATGCATTCTATGTTCTGAAGACTCCAATGTAATGGATGCATTGTATGTATTTTTTTCTTGTATATTCTTATGTTGTTTGTCATAGTAATTTCATATAGTGTATGAAGTCTTAAATTGTTTTTAAATTATTTTTATTATGTGTTGTATGTGATTTTGACTGAAATATTTTTTTTTAATTTATTAATTAAAAAAATTTATTAGAAAAATTATTGCTTTAAGCCTTAGAATTTACAATCAAAATTAGAAAATGTATTTTTATCTAAACTATTTATGAAAAGTTTAATATTTTTTGATCTTCTCTACCATGTCCTTTTTACATATATCTAGAATAATATTATTTGTACATTTTTTGGTTTTTTGTAACATTTTACTACCATAATCAAAATCTATAGAAATAATAATCTAACAAATTATAATATATTGAAATGGAGCAAGCCAACTCAAATATAGTATTGCAAATCCCTGGCTAAGTTAGATGAGGAGGCTATGTATTACATATGGTCTTGAATGAGCATTTGGACTCTTTAGATATATATTAGATGAGGAGGCTATGTATTACATATGGTCTTGAATGAGATTTTGGACTCTTTAGATATATCTAAAGAGTCCAAAATCTCATTCAAGACCATATGTAATACATAGCCTCCTCATCTAATATATAAAACTTTAATCCATGTGCTTAACCTTAACATTGACACAAATGGAATTTACAATTTTACTCACTGTTTTATGATAGAAAAATATGTGGATGAATATTGCCCACATATCCAAAGTCAAAAGGGATAGATTAAAAAGGGATGCGCTCCGGTCATCTATAAAACATAAATTAAAGAAGCAGGACATATTAGTAATGCAAATTAGATATCCGTACCAATTATGTTCATATAACACAACAAATAGATGATTCAATAAAATGTCACATAGAAGTCATTTATCTCATGGGCCTTCAACTTAATTTTTAAATCATATATCTAGCATTACATTAAGCTATAGGAGATAAATCAAATAAGCATTTGAATGTAAATTAAACATGTGTAATAATTATGTCCTTTAGTTTAATAAATAGATAATAATTTGCAAATGCCATATCTAAGCTATATTTTATCTAAGTAGCTTTCAATTTAAACTTATATCTAATGTTAAATTATATAAAAGAATAACAGTATCCAAACTTGAAAAAAGATATTTAGAACTTTAGTATATAAAATGTGACATATAATTTTGATAGAGAGCCACACAAAATTGCAAATTCATACCTTAACAAAATTGTTAGATCCTTTTAAAGAAAACGTGTCATATAATCAACTTTCATCGGAATATATGATATTTACTCAACCCAATTTTATGAAAAATAGTATACCATTTTTTACATTTCACATAATACAAATAGATAAATATTACTTTTAAGTATTGTTATAAAGATTTAACTACCCATAGAGAGATGGCCAAGTGATTGAGACAGGGCATCATCACAATAAAAAACCAAGTACAAATTGTAGTAATCCTAGAATCATGCTTTACGTAAGGTAAAATTGGGGAACTCATGACTTGTACTATAGATAAAAAACATTTACCCTTACCAAAAAATATATTATAAAAATTGACAAACTACATAAGTTTAAGCTTAAGGGTATATAATCCTTCTTGCCTTCCATATAGATAATGAAAATGATTGTTCCAAGTCTCATGTTGTTTCTCATGTTATTTTATAAACCTTGAGTGGAAAGAAAATAGGAGGGCAGAAATGTAAGAAATATAAAACATAATGAAACACAACGTAAGAAATAGTGAACATAATGAAACACGCACATACATATATCTCTAGACAATCAACACAATTATTTTCCTATGAATCCTTATGGGAGACAAGCAACCCTAAAATGTAATGATGCTCTAGAGTCCTGTTTCCCTAGGAAATCCTTATGGGAGAAAAACAACACTAAAATGTAAACATGTTCTACTCTCTCTTTTCTTGTATGGAAAATATGTGAGTACAAAGAAAGAGGCAATCTCTCTAGAGTTAGCTAAGACTTTTAGCGTGTAAGGTTGCTATAAAAACTTAACTTCATACATTTTTCTCTCTAACTTCACACTCCTAGTTGTATTTTGAACTATGGAACAAAATACAATAACACAAAATGGAACTCTTATTCCTCCTAGTGGCCAAGTATTTAACATAGCGTGATAGCCAATTAGGTGTAAGATATGACTCTACCAACCATTAACAAGGTTTGTGATTTTAGACCTTTTAGAGTCTTGTTAAAATTCCACATGTAGCTAGCCTGCCATGCATGAGTAATGTGGCTAAAATGTCATTCTCTTGTACCATCACTTGGTCAACATGATAGGTCAACTTATTAAAGGCATAAATTTTGAATGAACTTCATTTGATGTTTTTCTTGCACCATTGGATATGTCTTTAAGTGTAGAATAATGGTCAAGATTTTGGCACAAGTGATAATCATTTGACCCCCAGAAATGTCATTTAATAACTCAAAATGACTCCAAAAGGTTTTAGACCCCAATTCTCCACCCACCATTAAAATGACCCTACAAGTTGATTCTTTTAGTTTTTTCACTCTATAAGCATCAAAATATAGTATGACAAATAATATAATTATCCAATCTTATAATATTATACGATCTTATAATATTTGAAACCTAAGTTCTTTCCCATACCAAAGTATGTGCTTTTAAAACATGTTTTCTTGGTGATATGGGTGATTTAGAAATGATTGGGAGAGCGAAATTCCTCATTTAATATGTACAATATGTTTGGTAGGGAGGTTAAACAAAAGGATTTTGGGAGGTTTTCATTAATATTTAGTGTTAATAAAGGTGTTTTCTAATATCATCCCCCTAGGGAAGCTAAATTGGAGATCATCATGGAAATGAAGTGTTATGTACCATGACTTTCTAGGTTCAAATCTCCTAAGTGTACTAATTTCCACATGCTAGGGGTGGAAAGGTTCAACTAGGGGTTATAATAGTGGCGATGGAAAACAACCTCACATCACATGAGTATGAGATTGGCCCAATTATTGATTTCTCTAGTAAAAAATAATGTATTCTTTAATATCACATGAACACAAGTGCTATGAAATAGGTTTATTAAGTGTAGACCCCATGGATACATACACTTGGTTTATTCTGAAGTTAAAAATAGATAACATGGGTGGAAAGGGTGTGAACTTAAAGAAGACAAGAAACCACATGGATATGTTTGTACATGTTTCTGTTTCAATGGAAGTTCTTAAAATGGCATGAAAATGGATTAGAAACACTTTCTTAATTAGACTATCTCCATCTATGCTCATATTCGTATTCATCCACATATATAAAATCCTAATTTAATTTGACCATCAGAATATTCGTCTCTCTATCTATGTGTGTGTGTGTGTTTGTGTGTTTATGTATTAATCATTGGTCATTCCTTGCCTATGCATCCACTCCTTCCTAATATTGATTGACTATTGGTCCTTCTAAATCTTTGCACAAATATGTTCGTGGGTTATTGTCATTTTCTAATCAAATAGAAATGAATCAAGGTTAGGTATCAAATAAATGATATAGCTCCTTGTATGTTCCATCCAATGACAATTATATTACATTGTATACAATTGTAGGGTCTTTATGCGTTGAAGCATAACCATATATTTCATGCCCTTCCCCATATTAAGCACCATTCCATTCCATTGTATACAATTATCCCTTGAGAAGCATCACATGTTGCATCTTTGATTCTACTCAATTTTTTTGGTGTGACCATCACCTTCACATCTATGTGAGAATTGTTGGATTACCATAATTGTTTATCAATGTTGAAACAATGTTTTTTTATCATTCATAAATAAATATAGCTTTAATAATACATACATATGCACTTAATTAGCCAATCTTTGTATGTTTTATTAAATTAAATTCATTTCAACCATCCATAGTTTTGGGCCACTATTCATTTTTGAAATGAAACTAATTGTTTCCTATCTACATTAATTTATATGGAACAAAGTACATGTAATTTATCTAACATTCCTCCAATTGTCGAGGAATTTATTTGAGGTTAGAAAATTAGGCCATTATTACCGAAAGGGATTTTACAAATTTATCTTTTATAAAATGAATTATGGGGGGCATATTGAGATGGTTATCTCACTTTTTATTGATTCTTCTAATATTCCTAGAATTTTATGAAAGAAAATATGAATTTGAAATGTTTGTATAAATTTAATGAGGATACATGAGTTGATTTGGAGAAGACCATCATCACTTATGTCTAGATTGAGATAGGGCATCATCACAATAAAAAACCAAGTACAAATTGTAGTAATCCTAGAATCATGCTTTACATATAAGGTAAAATTGGGGAACTCATGACTTGTACTATAGATAAAAAACATTTACGCTTACCAAAAAATATATGATAAAAATTGAAAAACTACATAAGTTTAAGCTTAAGGGTATATAATCCTTCTTGCTTTCCATATAGATAATGAAAATGATTGTTCCAAGTCTCATGTTGCTTCTCATGTTATTTTATAAACCTTGATTGGAAAGAAAAATAGGAGGGCAGAAATGTAATAAATATAAAACATAATGAAACACAACGTAAGAAATAGAGAACATAATGAAAAAAACACATACATATATCTCTAGACAATCAATACAATTATTTTCCTATGAATCCTTATGGGAGACAAGCAACCCTAAAAAGTAATGATGCTCTAGACTCCTTTTTCCCTAGGAAATCCTTAAGGGAGAAAAACAACACTAAAATGTAAACATGCTCTACTCTCTCTTTTCTGGTATGGAAAATATGTGAGTACAAAGAAAGAGTTAATCTCTCTAGAGTTAGCTAAGACTTTTAGCGTGTAAGGTTGCTATAAAAACTTAACTTCATACATTTTTCTCTCTAACTTCACACTCCTAGTTGTATTTTCAACTATGGAACAAAATACAATAACATAAAATGGAACTCTTATTCCTCCTAGTGGCCAAGTATTTAACATAGCGTGATAGCCAACTAGGTGTAAGATTTGACTCCGTCAACCATTAACGAGGTTTGTGATTTTAAACCTTTTAGAGTCTTGTTAAAATTCCACATGTAGCTAGCTTGCCATGCATGAGTAATGGGGCTAAAATGTCATTCTCTCGTACCATGACTTGGTCAACATGATAGGTCAACTTACTAAAGGCATAAATTTTGAATGAACTTCATTTGATGTTTTTCTTGCACCATTGGATATGTCTTTAAGTTTATAATAATGGTCAAGATTTTGGCACAAGGGATAATCATTTGACCCCCAGAAATGTCATTTAATACCTCAAAATGACTCCAAAAGTTTTTAGACCCCAATTCTCCACCCACCTTTAAAATGACCCTACAAGTTAATTCTTTCAGTTTTTTCACTCTATAAGCATCAAAATATAATATGACAAATAATATAATTATCCAGTCTTATAATATTATACAATATTATAATATTTGAAACCTAAGGTCTTTCCCATACCAAAGTATGTTTTTTTAAAACATGTTTTCTTGGTGATATGGGTGATTTAGAAATGATTGGGAGAGCGAAATTCCTTGAATTTAATATGTACAATATGTTTGGTTCATGCCACTAAGACAAGAATTTTAAATTCAACTGACTTTTAATATAACCAACTAAATCCTGCAAAAAAGGAATATAACAATTTATGTTAGGTTTGTGGATTTAGGCATTGAAACAACACACCATGATATTTCAAATTTAAAAATAATGGTTTGAGTCCCAGGTAGCTCAGAATGCTATTTGTTTTCAAAATAAGGATGCCCTCCCATTTTGTTCTCATGATTAGGTTGTAATCATGAGGCTCTCGCTCAAGAGTGGACCTTTCCAAAATCTTGTGACGTCTTGTCACAAACAAAACCATCAAACTGAAAACACATCATGCAAGAAACATAGCTCGCTGACATATCATTTTTCTCCTTCAAAGAAAAAAAATCCACATCATGTGAATATCTCCATGTACTCTTACATATTGGTGTACAAAACCATCAACCAAACACAAATCGACAAAAAATTTGGCTCAACTATGCCTTGTATTAACTATTCCTTGTACATGGTTGCCTTTAACCCTTTACTTTCATAGCACATTTTCATCAAAAATTTGGACCTTATTCCTCTAGTGTGTCTTTCAAAAGCACGTACACATTCATTTTGAGAGGAAATTGAAGACAAAAACCAATAGCTAATGCTTCTAACTAACCTTGACTAAAATGAGCTAAATTGTACTTTGATACCAACTTGATTTGAATATGGACAAACTAGTTTTATTGGGCTATCTCCCTCATTAGTTAAATAAAAATGTGTTTAGGATCGTCTAAAGTTAGCCAATTGGGAAGGGGTTTGTGTCAAGCTTTAAGTGTATTTTTTGAGAAATTTATGAGTTAATTAGCTTTTAAAAACTCATGTGTACAAATAAAATGAAAAATTTTTATTTAGGAATTTTTTTTCCCTCAATCCAGATTCCGATCATTGGACATGTAAGAGGAAGAAAGAGGGAATTCACTTTTTAAATTCTAGACGTTGTCTAAACCAAAATAAACTAGAGGTTTGGTTTTCAAATACATTCACTTATTTGGGAAAGTTCTAGCTACCAAAAGTCCATATGCCAATCTACCTCCCAAGAAATACATTTAGTACACCACTGGTTAGTTTTTTGTCTTCCTATATTCTTTATCAACCTCTTCTAGTGATTCTTGAAAGGTGGATACTTAAATCCTTCCTAAAAATTTGGGCTCTAAAATGAGAATACATACAAGGTCATTTTAAGTCATTGTTCTATCCAATTATAAAAACCAAGTGAATATTTCTATGTATATTGTTTTCTCTCCCATAAACTGTACAATATATGTGGAGTTGCCTCGCCCTAAGCGAGATGTTTAACAAACATGATAATAGAGAAACAATTAGTGACGTCACCAAAATATGTAGCTTCTTCAAGGTATCATATCCTCTCATCAAGGTCAAGAATCTATTCACCAAAAATGTCGTATGGAAATGATGGTTTAAGAAACAAAACTAGATAAAAACCTTCAGTGAGAACAACAAAATCTAAAATCTCTTCGTCTTCAATCTACTCGTAAAGTTAAATTACATGTCTTGATCCATCTATGGTAAAGAAATCAAATAGTTCTATCAATTCCACCTTGCAACTCTAAGAGACATTGAATTAAATTTCATCTCAAGACAGATTCGTTATGGCTTTGAAACACATGGTAAGTATCAAGACTTAGCAACTTTATTTGCCTTCTTTTGCCTAAATGAATGCAAATTTACTTGCCATCTAGCTTGCGACATTCATAATTGATGCTCATGGAACATGATTGTGTTGCAATTGTGATAACATTTGCTGTATGCAGAAGCTAATAAAAAATGATTGAAAATGACATTTTTGCTCTGTTTTTTTGAAGATTTAAGGAAAATTACACCAAGTAGCTTCCAACCTCATATGACCATCATGTCAAACTCATCTCAGGATATTGTCCAAGTAAGAGCCACTTAAGCAATAAATCTAGTATACATGACTCCAATTTCAATTAGCAGCAATGACAGTTCTAAGTATGGTGCAAACATTGCTCCAGATCCTCAATGGGGCATGTTTGATGACAATAATTTGGGGAGTGAGAGAGGGAGATGGTAGGAGAAAAAAATCAAGGAATCCACGGGAAATTGAAAAATATATAACTAATAAGGTGGAAGACATTTGTAACCTAAGAGAGAAACCTGTTAGGAAATGGGTGAAGTTGGTATTACACACCCAATTGGACAACCTTGAGGAGAAAACATTTCTCCCACTTTATTTGTTGGCATAGCCTAGTAAGTATTATTCACTAGCATGTATTTTGTAAAGGACTTGTCCTACTTCCCATTCAACTCCATCCACCAGGTCGTAGAGGATTCCAAGCCTAATTTCATGAAAATTAAGTTGGGGATGATCACATTGACCTGCTTGATGACGTGTCTATGAATTTTTAACTACCTTGAACTATTTTTTTGCGTAGGGAAAGAGACACATTCCCATGTCTAAGCATGAAAATGTTATTTGATATTGTTAATGCCTCTAGTGTTTACTTCTACAAGTTCTATAGGCAGAGTCTGTAAAGGGCTAGGTAGCCTCTGGATCTCATCTTTTATAAAAGGTGACATATCTAGTAAATGCCCCTACAGTCAATCTCTGGAATGGATCTAAATAGAAGTTCTTCATTTTAATATCCATAAAACACAACAAATTTAAGGTAAACTATGTACATGTGTCATTTCTCCCACAAAATAAAGTGTATAAGTGGTAAATTTTATACCAAGTGTGCTCCCACCATGTAAAGCGCAATTTGGTGAACTTATCATTTTTATAATTTCTTTTTCGATTAAATTTAATTTCACACATGATCAATTATTTCTTTGAAAGTTGTGTTCTACATAATTTGTGTACACTAAATTACAAATTGATTTTTTGAAATCTATTTTGTGTAAATGTCGACCAATAGATATATATCATGGAGGATGAATGACGAAGATCAGCCGAATCCCATATGGAGGTTCAAGGATCGGGGGATGTTCACGGTATTTAAATATAATCTTAAATATCCATACATGTGTGTACATATGGAATTGATTTTTTATTAACTTTGTGAGTTAAATTAGTTGTTAATAAGTTTCATATTTTAATTTTTAGGAGGTAAGAGGAGAAGGGTTTCAACTCCATCCATGGAGCGTGGCCAAGGTTCAACCGGTCGAGGTATGAGTGGTAGCAGGTTGCGGGAAGGGGGTGATATTTATTCCCTCGAAGGCCAATCAACCGCTGTTGGTTCTCAACAGGGTCATTGTGGGTCTGGTTCTCAGCAACATCATTCTGGGGCTGGTTCTCAGAAGGGTCATGTTGGAGAAGATGTTAACCAACAACATCAAGGTTGCCATCAATTTCAATATTTTTTCATTAAATTTGTACAACTTTTTTTACATGTTTTTTCTAATATACGAAATTATATATATATTGATGCAGAGGCTGAAAATGTTCGAGCCAGTGGTCAAAATAGACGCAGGGCAATGCGCTACATTCAAGAAGAAGGCTGTCAACCCAGCACAACTTATCCGGCTGAGATTACTGATATACCATGGGAAACCAACATGGCGGAATGCACCTTACAAAGGTGTGAAAGCCTTCATGCAAAATTGCAAAGAGATCTCCTGGGTTTGTCTCTACCTGCTGAGAGTAGACAAAGCCTTGAAATAGTTACACATTCATTGGGTGAAATGGTAAAGGTGTACATAAATTTTGGGCCAACGACTGATTCATTTGTAGAAATGATGAGAAAGAGAAAAGAAACAGTGATAGGTCTCGATAAATGGCAGGACATAAAACAAAAAGTTACAAGAGCAGATGCCAAGTCAATGTTTAATTATAAGGAAGGGCCAACAAGAAAAATGTTGAAGGTGCAGTATTTCAAGCACCCAGACAGAGCTGGTTATTTGTATGATCGACATCTTGCGGCCTTTGGAAGGCTTCCATGGAACGATGAGGTTCCTGTTTATTTTGCACAAATGTTTTATGCATAATTTTTTTTGGGTATGAAACCCGACTACAATGACCTTCCTTCTGAATTTTTTGGCCTTGGGAGAGGTCGATTATATCAACGTAAGGGCGCTAAGCGAGATGTGGAGTTGCCTCGCCCTGAGCCGCCATTGGTGAGTCGACCGTTTCGAGTCGAAACCCTGTGATCAGAGATGGATGTGACTTCTCAAATAAGTCGAGAAGCAAGAGATGTTATGATCGACAATGTTCATAGCGGATTGAGTGGAGTCAATATTTGTTTAAATCGACAAAGAGTACGTGAAAATGCACGTGCCAATTTTGTTTATCGTACAGATGAGGAGATTTACAACATGAATGTTGAAGATCTCCGAACATATGCAATAAATTGTCACAATGGTCTGCAAGACCTAATTTTTCATGAGGAAGAGGGCACCGGAACGGTATGTGTTAGTGACCTTAGGTTTTGAAATTATATTTACATATACATGTGTGAAATTTGTAATAAATACATGTGTATGTACATGTATACATTTATTTGTATGTGTACATTAATCTAACAAAAATTTATGATTATATGTTAAAACACCATTTGCAGTTCTCAGGCATGATGCGTGATGAAAATGTTAATATTACGTTCGGGACCTCCAGTTCAAACGATGCAGATGGGTCTGACCATCATGATATGTTGGCACATGTTAGTGTTTTTTAAGTGACTCTAAAATAAATAATTGTTGCCACACATGTACATGTATGTATATATATAATTTGATAAAATGTTTTAACAGGTACCGATTCCATTTGATGTTTTTGGGATGGCGGTACCTTCTTCTTCTTTAGGAGATATACCTTCTACTTCATTGGGAGATGAGCCACAAGTATGGACAATTTTTCACAAGTTTAAAATTTATGTTTAAAAGTTATATATATATATATATATATTCTACCTCAAAAAGTTCCATTAAAAATTGAGATATATATATATATATATATATAGAGAGAGAGAGAGAGAGAGAGAGAGAGATCTATATTTTGAGTTATTTAAAATTTTTTGAATTTAGGTTCCTATAGAAGATTTCTTTAATCCGGGGACTCTAGCGACGGAGATAGGAACATCCACAGCATTTGAACAAGTTGTCTTTAGTTCATTTTTTTAATATTATTGAAAATAAGTTTATATATGTACACGTGCATTTTCATTTGAAAGTTTTTAATTTATATAAATTATATATATATATATATATATATATATATATATTTAACTGTACATGTATATTGTACAGTTTACCACTGCAGATGTTCTTATGGGAGAACCTGTTCATCAAATGGAGAGGGAACCTTACGAGGTATTGCATGATTTTTTTGTTATATTTTGTTTTTTACATGAAGTTCTAGATATATATATTCTCATTCATTTTTAAAACTTAAAATTTTGATGTTCAAGTACATGTGCATTGTGTGTGTAGGTTTCCTATTCACAGGATAGGGCGTGGACTGAGACCCAGATGCTAGATCCTCCATTTGATGGACATGATTTACAGTAGATTTGATTTCAAAATTTAGATGGTTTTAAAATTTGTTAAACTTGATACAGTTTGATACTCAAGTGAGATTTACATTTTTTGGACATATTTTATTACAATGTTATTATATAATTTGTTTTATTTAATTTTTGGATGGTTTTAGTACTTTTGGCATGTGAATGTGAAGTAATGTTGTCATCTGAATTACATTTGGTATGTGATATTTAATGTTAAATGTTTTTGTTGGATAGTTGAATTATAATTGGCATGGCATGTGAATTTTTTAAAACTACATGAATGATAGAATGTGAATCTACATTTGCACATGTGGTAAATTGAAATGTTACTTGTAACAAGACAATCCCCATTGATTTCATTGTATATGTTGATTTATGATTTGATATAATTGCATGTATGATGGTACATTAATTGTAAAGTCATTGGATTAATAGTGTTCATTGATTTCAGTGTAAGCGCAAAAAATTATTGACAATGTAGAACGATTTTTGTGTTATAATAATTAAACCTAATAATATTGCAGAGCAAGAGAGACTCGAGGTATGGTGTTTACTACAAGAGTTCGAGCTAAATATTTAAATTGTTTATGGTTTATGATTTTTACTTTCTTTTTAATATAATCGATATGGAAAGATGACAAAACTAATAAGGGTGACAATAAGAATATAAGAAGAAAATAGTTTAAGATTGATCACAATAAATGCTATTTGTAATTGATTACATTCTAATTGCTATTTTTAATTGATTACATTCTAATTATTCACATTCTATCATTAAATATTATTACATTGTCACTTTGCATTCAAAAATTTTATTTGATCATTTTCCATTATTAAAGTTATTCTACAATATTTATCATCTCAACAAATTGAGGTAACTATGAAAATTTAAAATTAAAATGACTTGATAAATCTCAAACATATTTAGCATATTTAAAATGATTATATTAATATTAGATGTATTTACATATTATTGATAAAATTAATCATATGTTTCTCATATTATCGATAGTTTTTCCTTGGTTGCACATGACTGAAACCAACTTAGATCCATCTTAACTACGGATCTATCAAGCGCCGAGAGGGATCAAATCTCTTGAGGTGCAAACCTTTCTTCAAGTTTTGTACTCAAAAAAGAGGTTTGCACCTCTAGATATTTGATCCCTCTCGGTGCTTGATAGATCCATAGTTATGATGGATCTAGGAAAATAAATTTCTAAAAATAAGGGAAAAGCAGCATAGGGAACAATTAGGAGTAGATTTAGGGCATAGGGAACAATTGGGAGTAAATTTAGGAACATGTGATAGTTGGGTGAGATAAAATCATATATTTTAATAAAATAATGGGAAATTTTAGGAGAGACAAATAGTGGATATGACATGTATTTTGGTGAATAATAAAACTTATGGAATTAAACAATTAATTATTTTTGTATGTGAAAACAAGATTCACACCTAATCCTCACCTAAAATACTAAATTAAACACATTATTATTAAGGGGACGAGGAGCTTTCTAGGTTTTGAGCTCCCCATTGTTAGATGAGTGTCGTAATGGCATTCCATGTATTTTTGTGAGAACTTATGATATTGTGATATTCTAATTATGAAATAGTGATCTTGAGTACATGCTGGATAATGTAGTAGATAGGAACTTTTTGATAAGGGGAGATAAGGGATGTGACCAAATTCCTATCAGTGAAAAAAAAATTCTTCACCTTCCTATAATTTCATTGTAGCTTTGGGGGCCAAAGGTAAGAAGAGTACCTTGGAATTTCTTGGGTGAAAAACCAAGTGGGTCACCAACTTTGGTCTACTGCATTGGAATTCATTAAATAATTGGTCATTGGAGCTGCTTCAAGCTAGGAGTGAGCATCGTCACCAACCTACATTGAATATTTTACACTCCCTAGGGTGAATGATACTTTAAATTTATTGACAGTCTAAGACTTTCGAATTTTTCTGAATGCCAAATGATCTTACAAAGCTAGTATTTATAATATCCTACTAGGTCATTCGGTGACAAATTTTACCGGAAACTTGAAACAAAGAGAATCTATCCTTGGCTAGGACATCATGTAAGATGCCTGCCATAAACAGTAAAATTGTACTTAAAATCTGAGATTCGGGCAAGTGGGGACAACCGCTTGTTATCTCGTCCCTTGGAGGCTAGGCCATATGGGGACCGAATCTGACCTTACAAAATAAAGTGAAATAATTTGTACCATATGGTCGGAAAACATATACAAGAACAATTAATTTCATTCTAGAACACATATATATATATATCCAATACATATAACATTTTTCATCAATGCACATGTATAGAAAAACTACTTTCAGTTGATACTAGAGCACGTGCTTCTACCCAAACAATTTGTAACATGTGCAAAACACAAATAACATAAGTAGCTCAATTTTTAGTTGAGTACTGGAAGTTATAAAACATATTTAATCCAAAGATAATAAATTGTTGGACACTTCACTCAAAAAAATTCTAATGGAATTCCATCTTCAATAATCTGTTCATGATCGGATTTTGACATTTTCCATTTCTTAATTTTCGATTTTTTCTTTGATTGAACTTCTATCAAATTTATGTGTGTTGCACACACCAAGTGAATATATTGACAACTTATGGAATGAGGTTCATAGTCTTCAAAATAAACAAAGTCTCCACTTTGATGAGTTTTTCTGAAAAAATAAACTTTGAGTATAATAGACCCTCTGTCATACTGAAATCCGTTATCATTATAGTCTTGTAATAATTTAATTTTTCGTTCAGTGCAACGCATCAAATAATACTTCACATTTTCATCGTTGTCAATAGGTGCAATTACAGCAAAAACATCTCCTGCACAATAAAATAAAAATTTAACATTTAATTATGCATATTTAAATTTATTTCTAGATATTTAAATCATTAGAAAGTAATTCAAATGTTACCTTCTCTAACAAGATCAGAAACTCGATCACCATCGGATGATATTGTAGTTTCCTCTGATTACATTTCTTCAAACATTGCAACAGACATTTTGTCCTTTGTATTTAGCTCTGTATGTTTCCAATCGTTCACATTCATTTTGTTTTCAAAAACTTCATTGGAGTTTGTGTTTTCTATCCAAACATCACAAAAACAAGAATATTTTCTTTTATCCAATGCAAACACATTTCTGGACAATTTTGTTTGAATTGAATGCAATTTTCGAGTCTTCCAATTGATCTATCTACGTCTTCGATTCCAATATGCCAGAAAAACCTTTATATGGAAAATTAGAAAAAGAATTTGTAAATATGATATCAAAATACAATTAAAAATAATCATTGCATGATAAATGTACAATGTTTAAGATTAGATTTCCAATATAAATTAAATTGAATGTACCTTCGCACTTCTCTTGATGGGTTTTTCTCATGGCTTAGAGCAGCGATGCACCATTGAAAAACTTCTTCAGCGTTCACAAATCGGCGTGCATAGTGGTTCATTTGATATCTTCGAAGTACTCGTTTTACGCATGCTCCTGCACCGTCATGTTCTCCTTTTCCATGGCCAGTCTCGAAGAAATTCCAACAATGTTTAATGCAGGATTTCTTATGAAGACAACACAACCAAAAGAATGAGCATGCAGAGTTGAATTGACCTGCGCATCCGTCTGACCATATCCAATGTTCATTGAATGTTATTCCACGATTTTTCAATGAATCATAAATTCTTCCAAAACAATGTTGTACAAAACATGTATCATGTGTACGATCGTCACTGATATAAAGGTGATATTCTTTAATGATATGTCGATTTTCACTCGTGATTTCTATGTGATCGACATTTTGTTCAGCATGTCTATATAGAATATGGACGAGCATGGAGACTTGGTCAGAATGATAGTATTCACTCTGAATTTCTTTTTGTGGAACAAATGTGTAGTTTTTTGCAAAATCAATCACTGAAAAAATGGTCCCTGGTGGAAAAACTTCACGAGATTTTTTGAATTGCAAGTCTTTCCATCAAGTTCTATGGGAATGCTTGGTGTATTTGTAAATTTCTGCCTCAAACTTTCTCAAAAAGTCTATCAGAAAAATTTCGTCTTCTCGTAATTCGATTCTTTTAACACTATTTGCACCTTGAATCGATGTACCGATATATTCATATCTCTTCCATTTCACTTTCATGTTGGACGATGATTGATCATTTATATCAATATGATATTTGTTTTTAAATTTAGTAAAATTTCCACAATCATCGCATTTTTTTCCACCAACACATTTCTTTTTGTAAAATAGTTCATCGCTTTCTCTTTCACATAGAATTTGAGATATGAATTCACGGATAGTGGAAGGAGGAGGTGACTCATTCCATAATGTTCTACTGAAATCAAGGAATGTGTCGTAATATAACTCAAATTCCACATGATAACGGCAATAACAAGTGTCGCGTACAGTGATAGGTTTTACATACCATGGTTTTTGTTGAACAAAAGCACTGAGTGAAACATGAATTTGACGATTCTCTTCTTTGAACTTGTTGAATAACTCTATCTGAGTGGTTTCCAAGAGATGTTTTTCATGTTCTTTGTACTGATTTCGTGCTATTCTTCTTCGCATTACATGTCTTGCAGTTGGTGAAACACGCGAATTGTTCTTCCAATATTCATATATTATTTTTTTAACATTTTTTCCAAGTCTATCTTTGTATGGTTGCCTACAAATAGCTCTCCAACAAGCGAGTTCATCATTTACATCTATTTGCAGTCGAAATTTTCGATGTTTGTGCAGAGTTTTTCGCGAGGTTCCCAGTGCTCGTGCCATAGATGTTATCAAACGATTCTCTTGAGTACTTGGTGAAACCATTGCCATATGTATTCTTGTACGTACATTTGAAACATCTTTATCTCTAGATCTCTTAATTGACTTTATAGCACTACTCATATTTTTTATCACCTCTTCCTTCATTTTTTTATCTTTGGTTGCTTTTCGAATACCCAATAGTGTCGTCGCTTCTTTTAATTTCCTTGATGATATGAGACCTTTCAAAATTTGAGCCTGAACTGTCACTCGCTCAATTAAGAAATACTTTTCAAAAATGCGGTTAACACGATATCGTATAACATGGTCAGGTTTTTTATCTCCATATGTGTGAGTGTCAACATTTTCTAACATCTCATTATCGATAGTGATTTCATCTGTACATATTCGAAAAAATAGTACATATTCAATAAATCACTAAATTAATAAATATGTCAATAAATATTAGGAAAATTTTAAATATATCAATAGATCATAATATATACATTAACATACTCGCTTCAATTTCTTCTTGAGGTTGATTTTCTTCTTCAATATTTTGAGGAGTATCTCTATCTGTTTACATTAAACAAAATATTTTTCAAACTAGTTCATCAAATAAAAATTAAGCTTCACATTTTACATTAGGGAAATTTTAAATATATCAATAGATAATAATATTTACATTTACATACCTGCTTCAATTTCAACTTGAGGTTGATTTTCTTCTTCAATATTTTGAGGAATATCTCTGTCTGTTTACATTAAAAAAAATATTTTTCAAACTAGTTCATCAAATAAAAATTAAGCTTCACATTTTACATTGGGAAAATTTTAAAAATATATCAATAGATCATAATATTTACATTTACATACCTGCTTCAATTTCTGCTTGAGGTTCATCTTCTTCTTCAATATTTTGAAGAATATCTCTGTCTGTTTACATTAAACAAAATATTTTTCAAACTAGTTCATCAAATAAAAATTAAGCTTCACATTTTACATTAGGAAAATTTTAAATATATATCAATAGATCATAATATTTACATTTACATACCTGCTTCAATTTCTACTTGAGGTTGATTTTCCTCTTCAATATTTTAGAGGGCTTCTAACTTTCTTTTGCGAGATTGTCTAGTCTCTTCTCTACGTGCCTCAGGGTCTCTTTTTCGATCATATTTTCTCGCACAAGTTCTTCGATTTCCCATGATAATAGGGTATGAAGTTCAAAAAATTTCCTTCAAAAAATTGGACAATAACTCAATTACAAAAAATATTACAAAATATTTAATTTAAAAAAATTCAGTGTAATTTTTTTGCAAAAAATACATATTCCAATACAAAACACTTTAAAAAATTCGAGAGAAAAATGTCTTATAAAAATGAAACGAAGCTAAAAAGATTTACTTCAACTCAAAAAACGTACATACATCCAATAAATGTCTTTTTAATGCACATCCAAGAATTTTTTTACAATTTTTTCCAAAATCACGCCGCCTCTAAGAAATGTCCTCCAAAAAAATTCTTTAAACCCAAAATTGTAAAATCAACCAAGAAATGCTCTTAAATCCAAACTTTTAAGAAAAGTTTTTGAACCCAAACCAATATCTTTGTAAAATGAGAAAAAGTGTGCGAAATGTGCGAAAATTGTGAATCATTTCGCGAAAATTTATATTGACGCGAAATGTGTTTTAGTAGGGGGCTCCGCAAAAGTCTCCGGCAGACGGAGAGTTATACAATAGTTCGGCCGAACTTTTGATCGAAAGTTCGGCCGAACTATTAAGATGTTAGATTTAACGAGTCTTAAGCGGAAAACATAGTTCGTCCGAACTTTACTAAAAGTTCGGCCGAACTAACGCGTCATCAATTACGCAAAAACTAGGCTCTGAATACGGTTCTGCAACTTTGGACTGATTAAACTCCATGAAAGGTTGTTAATTAACTGTCGGAACCAAGACAAGCATTTTCAGAATTGAATCTACTTTCAGGAAATATAAATTTTATCGAATTTCATAAACGTTTAATAATTTTAATTATTTTTCTAATAAAATGGGTGCAAATAATTTCTCAGGGTCATTGTGATTCAGTGAAATCAAAATTTTTTATCTCCCAAAATACATTGTAAAAAAAAATTGAAAAAATTATGGGGCATTACACTGGTCCGTCGTCCCTAATGGGTAGCTTTTAGATTTTTAGTTTATAACTTATACATTAAGAAATTTCTTGCGACGCGAAACATATCCAAAATACGCAGTTTTTCGTATTGGACCAGTTCAAAAAATTCTAGTAATTATGATATGCATCCATTGGCTTTGTAAATATGACAAAAACAAAGTAGACTCTGTCTATATTGTTGTAACACATTTTGTTTTTTCAAAAACACAAATTTTCAATGAATACAACATTGCGTCATAACATGACTTCTTATGAATCCTTTGATTGTTAAGAAACACACACTCAAAGAAACGCTAAGTTGACATATAAAATCTGCATAAAAAAATTTCAAAAAATAATTAATAGAAAGCTAAAAAAATTTCTCACAACTTTTATTTTTATCGCAAAATGAAATTCTACACAAAAAAATTGTTATAGTTTGCAGAAAGTTGAAGAACCGAAAAAAATGAAAATTTTTTCTCAAAAAAGGGCAAAAAGTGTAACCCAGCTTCACATTTTAGACATGTAATGTGAAGAAGAATAGCACGAAATCAGTATGAAGAAGAATAGCACTCATTGGGTTTTAGAAATTCTAAGAGTTGGTCCTCTACAGAGTATGTCTATGCAACTATGCATATTTTACTATTGCTGCTATAGTGATTTCTGTTAAGTGTGTAGACCAGCAAAAGATAACCGTACTCATAAATTTTACAAATTCTAAACAGAGAGTTAAACTCAGAATTTTCATATTAGCATGGCTACATTATCGCTTACAGTATTTCATCACATCAATATAATTTCAATCAAAGACCATTCCAAATTAAATGTCCATACCACTTAGGTATGACTAGTTGCCTCCCAAGCCTAGAGCTATTTTTCCACAGCTCATGCCCGAGCATAGATCTTTTCCCCCAGTGATAGAAAATCTCTTGTCTATCCAGAATCTGCTTATATTAGCTTACTTTCCCCAACCTGCTTCCCTTAACTCTATCCAATTAATTCAAGATGTTGTATTCATGTTTGCCTAGGCTTTCCCTTTGTTTCTTCCACAATGGTACTTTTAAATCTAGCTTTTCTTCTTTCTAGCTTTATTCCACCTCTTCCCAATAATTTCTTCTTTATTGGGGTATTTATATATTTATCTCCAAATCTAATTTTAGTATCTTACGTTATTCCTTCCAAGTATTTCTGGAATTCTGGGAAATTCTTACAACCTTATCCATCCTCATGGATTTGGTTTCCAAATCTCTAACCATAATCTATTCATTTCATATTCATTTCTATTTTATTAATTTAATAAAATATATCCACCATCAATATGTTCTTTGGGGTCCACTTTGGCCCTTAAAGCCTTTAAACTGTCTATTTTAAAAAGCAACAATTTAGGGACATTACATATGCCCCCCTAAAATTGAACGTCGTCCTTGGTGTTACAACTTTGATGTTGATTTCTCAACTCGGGATGAAGATTCATGCTTCATCTTTTCTCCTAGCTCCCAGATGTTTCTTCAGAGTACCAACACCTTCCTCTTCTTTCACTCTACTTACTGATACACTCTAGAGTTTGATTTTCTTCCGACTTCCTTGCAATAAGTTTATATGGAAGAATATTTTATTCCTGTGTCTTTATGTCCACAATTCATACCAATTCACATGATTAATATCATATACATATATTGATTAGAATAATCACACCAACATTTGGAACTTCTAGAAATTTTAATAATTTCACTTGTTAGGAAAACCCTTCTAGGTTCATCGTAGTATAGTTCCATTTTAGCACAAATACTTATCATTCAATGTTTTTCGGCGAGACTTCCTCCTCATGTAAACATGGTATAGTTCAACATTCTTGGTGATTTCTCTGCACGTGTTTTCAACTTTGACTCCTTTGATCGAAGTGTTCAATTCTTGATCCACACTTTGCTAAAAAAAACAAATACAATTTCATTAGAATTTCATGAGCTTAGAAAACCAATTTTATCATATGAAGAGGTTCTGCATACCTTTTCCCAGTTCATACATGCACTTCATGTATATTCTATTTGATTGATTTTATCAATCAATTCTGATGGTAATAACTATGCTCGATAATAAGGTCCATAACTCAATTTCAAATTTCCATTTGGATTTTTCCTCATCAAGTATATTAGTTACTATCTTAAACCTTGAAATTTTATATCCGTTTACAGTTTCGGTCTTGTACAATTGACCACATTTTTTTTTGTAACATTGGTTTCTAAATCACCCCCTTGCTAAGCCAACCCTTTTAAATTTATTTACTCAATCAAATTCCTATTTCTATTCTGAAATATGCATAGGATTTAGATTTTTGTGTGATAACTAGGTTTAATTGTCTCTTAGCAACATTTTACACATAGGTTTTTTTTTTTTTTTCATTACTCTTTCCTCCTATTAGATCAAACATACCCTGTTTTATATCTTGAATTTAAATTGAGTCATCAATATGTCCTAACTAAAGACCTCTTATGGTAACTTTCTACCATTTATGCTATATTGTGGTCACATTATTAATGTACCCTCTATTTTTGAAATTATCAGTTCTTTTTTATTGGAAATATCTATCAATATTTCAGTACTTTGCAGTTTTACTCAGAGGTATTTTCCTCCTTTACTGTTGCATTCATTCTACTTGTCTCACGTATTCACAGCCAGAAATTTTTATTACTTGAATATTATTCAAATTTTTAAGGACATTTCTCCTTTTAAAACATCCTAACATCTCATTTCTTTTCCTTCTTCGGTTTTGAAGTTTCTTTCAAAATTATTAAGGAAATGCAAACACTTAGTTTGCTTAAGATTTCCCTTATTTTTTAAGAATTTCTACTTCAATTTTAGATGTTTTGAATCAAAGCCCTTCTCACTTTACCTAAAGCATACATTTTAGTAGAAATATTAACATAACTCAGTTTAATTATGCTTATTGTCAAAAAAAAAGATTCAATCATATGCTATAACCTCTACTATTTCTGCAAAATCCTTAGTATCACATACCTTTCACATATTAAACAGGATTTGGTGATGTATTTTAACTATTCAATCTATATTGACCATTTTCCAGTCTATGCATTTTTTTTCTCCTGGTGGACATAGCGAAGTTTTTGTATAAGCTGAGTTTAAAAAGAGAGATACTAGGATTGTAACTCAATTCACGCTTCTTGAGCTTTTCCTCCATCCACTACTGCTCCTCTAGACTTTGACGCAATTGGAACCCAATTCCGCTTTTTTTCTTTTTTATGTTATGGTTTATTTGACGAATAAAACAGGACCAGTATAATTCTATGGAATTCCAAATTCATAACTTTTCTATCTTATTCTTGCTTCAGTTTCAATTCTCACCAATTTTGATATAACACATGGTTTAATCTTCATTTACTAATCAAATTCCATTTTTGGGGAGTATATGAGGAGTTTCATTAAAAAAATTCCCCCTATTTTCACTGTTCACTGGTAAATTTTCTACCAATATATATTCCAGTTTGCTATCTTCATTCCATAACATATAATTTTCAACCCTTTTATAGCTGGATTTTGTATATCACTAGTTTTCCATCACTACATATACCCTGTAGTGGTTTCTTTCAACACTTTGGTAGTCCTTATTGTTATCATACCTAATTTATTACTATTTCTACCGCATAGAAATTGATAGTGGAACTTTTTACTCTAACTAATGTTCTTTATACTTGGTTTCCTTTTTGTAATCTTAGGAAACTGATATGTCAATTTTGTACAAAGTTTCGGCTTGTAGGAATCTTCCTGTCTTTTATCAAACCAGCTCTAGGTTCATCAACTAGAACAGATAATGTTGGTTATCCTGCATATCTTTAAATTTTCTTTTCAATGTTCTCTAGCCTCGTTTGTCCTATCATAAAATTCATATTCCTACTGATAGAATGTCTTTATGTTTCATTATTCCATTCTTGGAACTTTGAGATGGTTTTCTTATGAAATTGGAGCTCTTCCATTCCATACCTCTCATTATTATTTTCTTGTTAATCACAATTACTATATTATGCAATTATTATCTTTCATTATTAGTGATTTTACCAATTGTAGGAGACAAAATTCCTCAAATTTATCTAGTTTAAAAGCATACGTGACCCATTGTTACTAGTTTTCATCATTTCACATTTTATTTTTTTTATTTTTTTTATACCTTCTTTCGAAACCAACTTTGGTATAACCCTTCCTTTCCCATCATAGGAGGAAGGTTTAATTAACATTTTTCCGGAATTCTTCTGAAATTTCTTATTCCTCCTAAACTGTTGTCTAGAGGCATCATCTTCCTCAGAATTCTTCTGAGTAATCTACAATTTTTTTTATTTTTTCATTCGATGCATTATAGCCATCGATGGAGAATTTGGATCTGTTGGGTTTCCTTCACACCCAGATCTGCATACAACTCCTCCCCTTTTCTCATGGTTTGTAGCTTTATGTTTCAATTTGTTTCACTCTACATGAATTTAAACATTAGTGAAATTTAAATTTAACAAAATTTTTAGCAACATAATTTTTCTGGTGTGAACACAAATTATTTCCCAATGTTTTAACATGGGCTCTGATACAATTTGTAACACCTCTCATTTCTCAATTTTTTTTTCTAATTATAGTAATATATTACACTATAATTTGTCACATTTCGACGTAATCCTATCACTAATTTCAGCTATCCTCTAAGACAATATTCTTTCTCCTTAACTCATATGGATCTGGAGTTCTAACATACCTCCCTTTTTCTGGTTATGGGAATAAGGTTCCTTAAAAATTCCTATCAGTTTACATTTATTCTCTTGCATTTACAATGATCGTAATTATATATAAATAGTTAATCATGGATTTTTTATTCCAAACTATCCATCTTCGAATAATCTTTAATTTAATATCTTCAACTTTATATTCTAAGATGTATTTTTCTAACTATATCACTTCCATATACATAATTTAATTAAGTCAACCTTCATTGACTTAATCATTTAACTTTAATAATTCTCCTACCCAAAGGAGTATAATTTGATGCCTTTACTTTATCTCATACGGGTATATAAAATGGTTGTAAGGTCTACAACTATACATCAACGCAACCTAAAGCCTTTCATTGGTGATGAAATCCTACATTCTTCTTCCCTTAATCTATGGATATGGAGGTCTAAATATATTTACCTTCATTCATTTGTGGAAATAAAGTTTTTGTGACTCTTTATACCCAACCCTTTATTTATTCCTTACAATGCACAATGGTCCTTGCATTATATGAAACTTATATATATGAGTTATTATACACAACACATCCATGATAATAATGATATCTAATTATTAATTTCCACACCATATTTTAACATATATCCTTGACTATAGACTTTCATTAGGTGTGCAGTTTAGGTCCATTGTACTTTAACCTCGTCATTTATCTTTCCTCTTTATGTCACACGATATAGCGTATTCTAATAGATTAACTTTATAACTTTACACCTTTTATGTTTCATCTACTTCTTATTGTAACATCTCACAAGTGGATATATTTATGAATGGATATTAACCAAGGTTCTCACATATACACTTTAATGATTTATACATAACTGCTATAATTTAATATGTATATAGTTTAACGATAATGCTTTCACATACTTAATTGGAATAAGACAAACCTTTCAATTAACTTAATCCTTTAACTATCACGTTTCCACATGTGGACTTTACGTCAGAGAGTAATATATACAATTAGGGTTAGATATTACTTTAATGTACCTGTGTCATTTTAATTAGTGATATTACTATATACCCAACTCCTATTCCAATGCTATGTACCAGCAATGTCATAAATGACCATTCGTTTTTTATGTTTAACTTAAAAAAATTTACTCTCCGGATATGTGGTATTGATTGGGATTAATCAACATATATTCGAGATTATCTTAACTACAATCTTATGAAATAGTTTCCTACGTATCGTATCTTCCCATTAAACACAATAGTACCCATTGGGAGGTGGTGGATTTTGCTATCCGTTGTTTCATCTTATTTGATCCTCCCGTGAGATTTGTAGCAGTAAACCTTTACAACTGTTCCTACATTTTGTCTCTAAATGTACTAAATATCACCTAAATTTTTTCTCGAGATATGATTGTATTTATTCTCTGTACCACTTCACATGGCCTCCTACATATGACCTTCAACGCATTGATCCGAGGGACAACCCTGGATCTAATGCCACGTGGACGGTGCGCAAGGTTATCGGGTTTTAGTTTTGATTGTGTATAAGAATTTTCATCTTTATTTCAATATTCTCATTTGGATGCTTAGCTCTGGCTATTTCCTTGAAACTCGCCTCAGCTACAAACAACAAGTTGAAGATTTCTCCAGGACCAAGAAGGTAACTCCTACCTTTATGCAGAGAACCCTTATCCATTCTCTTACAAGTGAAGTGCTTGGTTTATTATGTTGTTATTCCACTATCTCTTTTAATCGAATTCTGTCTCTAAAATCCCAGTTGACCGCCGCTATTCATTTTATGATCATATACAGAGTAGATCTTCTCCTTCTCCTGAATGAAATTCATCGTGGGGAGATACTTCATCGTTTTATACAATTTCCTGGTTTTACCCTTCTTGTTTAACTTGAGTCTGATGATCTGCTTGAACTCGGTAAGAAATTTTTACGATATTTATATAAGACTGTACAAATTTGGGGTTTTCCATTTACTGCAACTGATTTCTAGACCAGTAATTGATATGTATCAGTCAGCTTTATGGATTAGTTATTTCACGGTGTCCTAAATTTTTTCCTAAACATACATGAAATAGAGGCAGTAATTTATTTCATCCAGGATTCATCATGAACTGAAATATTCTCTATCAATTTATCATTTAGTATTCCATGTTTTACAATAATGTTTTGGAAATCATTCTAGCATGAACCCTATTTCATTGTTTTGGCCCTAGTCACATTGAACTCGTGGCTTCCCTTGTCTCAAAACACAATGTCTCAATAATGCGGCCTTAGTACTCAGACCTTTCAGCAGCCTAGGTAAGTTATCTTTATTAATTCAGTTTAATTCCTCTATCTTGCACTATCATTTGCCCATGCTAGATTCATAAGGTTTTCATACCCACCCCATCACCCTCGTTCTTAAGATGGAAATCCAACCAATAATACAATTATATTATGGGTCTTCAGCCACTATTATTGCCTCTTCGAGAATAAGACTTGCTAATTTGAATTATCTCTCACTGTGTTTCTTTTGAAACTGCAGAGCTACTTTCATTATGTTTCTCCATGTTGTGTTGCGATGAGGGAAATTCTTCCAGTTTGTATTTAATTACAGAAATAGTTCACTACTTCTCAATTTGTGATTCTTTCATGTCTGAGTGGTTCCGATTGTTCATTCTACTTAGAGGTTCCCCATCTAATAAATTACTTTACTTGACAGGGTTCATGCCTCATCTCTATTCCACTACCCCACGTTGTCTCCAATATGTTTCCTCACAGTTAACCTTGATGTACGTACTAGTGGGTGTAAGTCCTGCATCGATATTTTCTTCTATCACTTAAACCTCGAATTTAGTTATTTGTACTTTTATATTCGTCATATCTTCTAACTTCATTTTTTTATGGTTATAGTTGATTATGGTGTTCACATCAGCCCACAAGGTATCTTATCGTTTCCTTATTTTCTCACTCTGGTTACTTCATTTAACTACATTAAATAAATCGTGACTTCTAGTATTGGTTTTGCATAGGTATTTCCATGCCTCCATTGCCATTCGCGTTGATATATTTCTAGGGCTTGGTTAATAGTTTATGACCTTGGATATCTTATTCTCCAGGTGGGTTTAGATAACCATAATTACCATCATTATGAAATTCTGGCATAATATCTTCTCGGAAAGTCTGTATTTGTTCACTATAGGGTCAAGTCACCTCGGCAACACATGCTTTTATTTATCATCTCTTTCATTTTGGTTAAAATTTAATCCTATACAGACTTAATTTTCCTAATGATACATCCCCAGGATTTTTCTTTTAATATTATCGAATACAGATGTAATTTCTAATAAGTTAACTATGAATGTTAATTGAACATTTTTATTTTATTGTATAGTTTATTTACTGAAACCAGAATTTTAACTTCTTCTATATCGAGAGTAGTAGTAAATGGCACAATTTTCCAGGATAATAATACCGTGTACTTTGTATGTATGTATGTTTTACCGAAAATAGTATTTTCCTCCTTGGTTCTCTTCCAATGTTAAGTTACCAAGGTATACTTTCATTTAATAGTCTCTCACTTACCATTTTATTGTAAGATTTCCACTCAGATTTATATGTATATACATAATCTCTATTTATACAATTGGTTCCTCTTCTTTCCCTAATGTATATAGAAGTTCATCTGAGGTATAGTACAATATATAGTTTGGTATACAATAACTCGGTTTATCATGCATGTACTTTTATTTATCTTTCCAAAAATACTTCCAATTTTTGCTTTAGCATAACGATACAGTTCAGATATATCTGCGTCACTATTAAATTCAGTTTTGATTTATTTTTCTCTAGTTGGTACCCAAATATTTATTTATATAGTACAATATATATTTAGAGGTATATATATATATGTGTGTGTGTGTGTGTGTGTGTGTTCCATTTCTGCATATCTCTTTCTGTTTCGAATTTATTTTCAAATAAACTATACAATTTGCTAATAGAATAATAAAATGACTAATTTACAGAAATCTCAGTTTTCTGTGAGGTACCTAACCTCAAATCTAGACCCCTCATTGGGTTTTATACATTCAGTTGGTCCTCTACAAAGTATGTCTATGCAACTATGCAGATTTTACTATTGTTGCTATAGTGATTTCTGTTGAATATGTATACCAGCAAAAGATAACCATACTCATAAATTTTACAAATTCTAAACACAGAGTTAAACTCAGAATTTTCATATTAGCATGGCTACATTATCGCTTACAGTAGTTCATCACAACATTATAATTTAAATCAAAGACCATTCCAAATTTAAATGTGCATACCACTTAGGTCTAACTAGTTTCCTCCCAACCTTAGAGCTCTTTCTCCACAGCTCACCCCTAAGCAGAGATAGTTTCCCCCAGGGATAGACAGCGTCTTGTCTATCCAAAATCTGCAGATATAAGCTTGCTTTCCCTAGCCCATTTCCCTTAAGTGTGTCCAATTAATTCAGCATGCTGTATTCCTGTTTTCCTAGCCTTTCCTTTTTTTTCCTCAACGAATGTACTTTTAAAGCTAGTTTTTTTGCTTTCCAGCTTCGTTCCACCTCTTTCCAATAATTTCCTCTTTATTGGGGTATTTATTTATTTATCTCCAAATCTAATTTTAGTATCTTACTTTATTCCTTCCAAGGATTTCTGGATGTCTGGGAAAGTCTTACAACCATATCCATCCCCATGGATTTGGTTTCGAGATCTCTAATCATAATATAGCTATTGCACATTAATTTCTATTTTATCAATTTAATAAAATATATCCACCATAAATATGTTCTTTGGGGTCCACTTTGACCCTTAAAGTCTTTAAATTTCCTATTTTAAAAAGCGACAATTTAGGGACATTACAAATTATAAGTATTTAAAATTGACATAGAAATTATTATTATTATTATTATTATTATATTATTTCATTTTTTAATATGTATATTAATTAATATGGATATTGATGTTTAATATTAATATAAAACATCAATAGCAATATTAATATTAATATTATCATTTAGACATTAATATTTATATGACTATTATTATTATGATTCTTATTATTATTAATAATAGATAATAATAATAATAATAATAATAATAATAATAATAACAATAATAATAATAATAATAATAATAATAATAATAAATTTAGATACTAATTTTGAACATATAAATTTATATATAAACAAAATTTGGCAGCTATACATTCATGTGAATATTACCATTAAATATCATTATACATTTTTTTTTATTATCCATTAGGTTTGATAAAAATTTAGGTTTATTTAAGTTCAATGTTATTATGATTAAGATGTTTGGTATTTTTATATCATTTGGTTCACGTAACATTAGGTTATTTTATAACGAGAGGTTTATAATATTATGTTTTTTAACATTAAAAAAATTACATTAAACCATTAAGAATGAAATGGTTAATGTAATATTTATATTGAAAAGAAAAAATTATATTAATATTAAAAAAATATTAATATAAACATTAACATCATTATTAAACATATACATTAATATCAACATAAATATAGGTTTACTAACATTAATAATATTGGATTGTAAACATTAGGTTTATAAAATCATGAATTTATGTTGACCATTGTAATACTGTTCTTATCACTCGTTTGATTTTATACAATATGTATATGTCAAGTTTTGTGCATATGTAGATAAAAAATTACAAATATATCTTACATTTATTTTATTCAACATTAATTGAAAACTATTCTGTTGATATCACATGTGTTCATTTGTTTGTTAGGTTACTTCATTGTTTGATCATGGATCCAAATATTTGGAGTTGTCTTCCATTTGAAATTCTTGAAGTTTTCTTCTTATGACTCCCTTATCGATTTTGATAAAGGTTAGCACTATTTGTAAGAAATGGAAGAATGTTTTTCAAAACCCTTCTTTGTTATTTCGTTGCAAGCATGTCTCTACGAACAAATTTGGATTTATGGTTCCCTTCCTCGGTAATGAAAGAATTTATATGTTTTTCTAAATAACTTAATCAGAATGGCCACATATTTCATTTTCATTTGTGATCATAGATTCAAGATATAGAGTAGAGTCTACTATTGGAATAATAGTAGTTTTATCCTCACCAACAAAAGTATCCCATTCACACAACTGTTTTGTAATGAATCCAATTACAAAGTCCTTTAAAATAATAGCTCCAATACAAATTGGAGAATCAAGAATATTTTCATTGTTGGTAAATGCAAGGAGTATAAAATATGATTTGGTTGTTCTCAAACATATGTATGATAGAATGTAGTCTAAATTTTTTGTTTTTCATAGTCTTAAGAGAGTTTGGAAAAGGGTTGATCTTCCATTTTGTCGCAGTTCACCCCATAAAAATGAATCATTTTATAAAAGTAAATTATTTTGGCTCTATCTCGAGAAGGAGTATCAAGATTATCCTTGATGTGGGTATACAATCTACTCATTTGATGTAATAAAAAATGAATGGGGTTTTTCATTTGTTCCAATCACTAATATATGGTGTATGTCATTAGAAATATACAAGAATCAATTGATATGACTTGTGAATGATGGCTCCATTTATGTGTGGTCAATTGAAGAATTAGATAAATTCTAATTCAGTCAACCATGCGTTGAACGAAGAATTGACAACTTTGGGGATGATTGGGGTTTTAGATGGAATTTGTTGCAAGAAATTTCTATAGATATAGATAACAATTTTCTTGATTATCTTCCATTTTAAACATACCATGGCGTCGTTCTTATGAAAAACTATAGTGAAGTTCCTTTCCTATTATATGACATGATGACTCACCTATATTTTCCAACAAATATTGATAATTCAACAAATCAAAAAATGTATGGGTTTTGATATCTAACACTACAGGATTTTTTAAAATGACATAATTTAAAGGAAAAATAAAATAAAAAATAAAAAACATCAAAAACATTTTCTTTAAAAGTCATAAAAAATAAAAAACTAAAAATGGCCTAGTTAAAAAAATGATCAAATAAAATAATTAAAATAGAAAATAGAAAATTAATTAAAAAAAAAAAAAAATAATCAAAATAATTAAAATAGTTAAAATACAAAAATAAAAGCAATTTAAGCTCAAAATATAATTAAAAATAAAATAATAATAATAATAATAATAATAATAATAATTAAAAAAATAATAAAAATTTTAAAATAATAAAAATTATATTAAAAAATAAAATAAAATAATTGGAAAAAGAAAAAAAAACGATAATTTTTTTCATTAAAAATTTAAAAAAAGGGTTGAACATTTAAAATAAAATAAAATAATAAATTAAGAATTATACCAAAAAAAAAAAAACAAATTAATGATTTTTTTTAAGATAAATATAGTAAATTTTAATAAATAATAAATTAAATTAAATTTTGAAATAAAAAATTGAAATTTAAAAAAAATATATATATAATTAAAAATAAAGTTATTAAATTTTAATAAATTAAAAAGAAAAAAAATTAAATAAATTCAATTAAATAAAAACAAATGAATTGGCTCTCGAGGTTAGAACCTACGCGCGTATACATGTATGGGCTAGAAGTGTGTTAGTTTCTCACCCCATAGCTGCGGCTACCAAATTTTTTATTTTTTTTATTTATTTCTTTTTTTTCAAATAGAAATTTAATTTATTTAAAAAAAATAAAATAAATTCTTTTTTAGTATTTTTTAATTTTTTATTTTTTAAATGTATTAAAATTCAATTTCAACATAATTTTTTTATTTAAAATTATATATATATATATATATATATATTAAATTTAATATGTTTTTTTTTCAATTCATTTTTTATTTTTTTTAGTTTTAAACTTAATTTCATTTATAAATTTATTTATTTTTTATTTATTTTATTTGTAATTTAATATTATTATATTATTTATTTTATTTTTTATCTTTTATTTATTTTTAAACTGTTTTGGATTTTAGTTTATATATATATATATATATATATATATATATATATATATATATATATATATATATATATATAAAATTAATTTTGTTTTGGTTTTTTTCAATTTTTTTAATTTTTTAAATTTTAATTGTTTCTAAATTTTGTAATTAATTATTTTATGTTGTCAATCTTTTTTAATTATGCTAAGTTTTTTTATATAAGTTAAAAAAATGTTTTTTATGCTTCTTTCTTTTTCTTTCTTTTTTTCTTTAAATTATGTTTTTCTTGAAAATTTCCTTTATTTATTTATTATTGATTTTTTTTTTTTTTTACAAGTTAATTTTTCTTTTTTAACATTTTTATTGGGTTTTTATTTTATTTTTTTATATATTTTATATATTTGATTTTTTTTTCATGTTTTTTCATTTTATTTTTATGTTTATTACCAACATGAAAATCAACAGTTTTCATTTTCAAGGTGTTTTTTGCAGAAAAAAAATTGATGACCTTATTCCAACATCAACACTTTTCATTGTCACTGTGTTTTTTGTAAACTAAAATCATTTTTACTTCCATTTTTAAAAAATGTTGAAAATTTACCTCGAAAAAAGAAAAAGTTATTCCATAATAACACTTTTTGTTTTCGGGTTGTTTTTTCATGATTTTTTGATGTTTTTTTTGCTAGAGTTATGGTTTGATTGGTAACTTTGTTTTTGGAAAAAGTATTATACATTTTGATGAGTGTATATGGTTGGAAAAAAAAACATATATGCTTTTCATGTTTTTAAATGGTTGCCAAAAAAAACTGGTGCCTTTTTCATTCTTCCGTGTTTCTTTATATTAGATATATGTCGTGTTCAATGTTTATGGTTCCATAATAAATATGTTATTATTCATTGTAGATATGTCATATGAAGGCATAAGCAAGCGTACAAGAAAATGGAATCTCTAACGAGCATCATGTGACAGGTCAAGTGATGTTATCATTTTCGGTGTCAACAAAATAAGGGCACAATAAATGAGTGTAGGACAGATACATATCATAAAAGAACAAGTGAAGCCACTCTTCAAAATTATTTTCTAATTCCTTAAAAGTATAGTACTATGGATGATATCATGGAAAGAGCATTTCCCATTGATAGTACATTTTTAAAATATGCTCCTCGTCAGCATAATTTTGTTGTTCGATGCTCCCCTCACAATGTTCATAATATTCGGGAAACATCCTGGAATTAGGAAGAACATCATATAGCTAACGTGGATGAAAATTTCCACCCTAACCCTTATATGTGTGAAATTGCATGTTTCGAGCAAGGCCAAAGGTTACAAAACATCCATGGTGGAGGAAATGATGAAATTGTATGTGATGATTTGGATAAAAGTTTAATTTCCCACTTGTTTGATAATTTGGATCCAGTTGTTTGAAACATCATATATTCCAACCCCCCTTCTCAAATTAATGTTTCCACACCAAGAGAATCCATCATCCATGATAGCATTTCGCTTGGAATGATGATGGTAATAAAATGATATTTTGATTTTGGCTGCAATAGTGGTTGTCTTATTACATTCTTCTATTTACACACTTTTTCTTTACTTAACTTATAAGGTGTTTTCTTCTCTTGAAATAGGATACAAAGGTGTAGAAATTAACTCCTGAAACGCTCCAACTGATAATCTCAGAAGTGAAGATGAAGCATCTCATAACCTTCCTCTGCATTCTCCTAGACGATCAAATTGGAAAACTAATGTAAATGCTCAATGTATTTGATTTATTTTTCATTTTTTAAATTTTTAGTTGGTTGGAAATTGATTTTTATTACATATTTATTTTCTTCAAGCATTACACAACTCATTTCAATAGAGGCATACAAATTAACTTTGTAGATGTTCCATCTACTGGTGTTAGAAGTGAAGAGGAACCATCTACAAACATTCATCCACGTCACCAAAAAAATGTAAATGTTGAATGCATTTGATATTTTTCTCAATTTTTCATTTATAGTTAGTTTTACATTGTATTTTATATCCTTTTGTGGAAAAAACATGATTTCATCAAATTATGTTGGAGAAATGGAATCCAAAACATGAAATTGTCAAACAAATGTAAATATTCAATGTATTTGCTTTGTTTTCCATTTTTGAATCTTTATTGGTTGCAAATTTAGTTTTATGATGTATTTTATTTTTTTGAAAAAAGAAACAACTCATTTGAATAGAGGCATAGAAACTAACCCCCCAAATGCTCCATCCACTGATGTTAGAAGCGAAGAGAAACCATCTCATAACCTTCATCCACATCACCAAAAAAATGTAAACATTTAATTCATTTGATTTTTTTTTTCATTTTTTCATTTGTAATTAGTTGGAAATTAAATTTTAAAATGTTTTTTGACAAAGACACCATTTCATCCTTTGAGGTTCAAGAAATTCATACCATAAATTTGGAAAGGCCCGTGATAGATAAATTCCAAATGTTTCAAATTTGGGAAGGAAAACTCATGTTGCTAAATATGAAGTACATTTTAGAAGAAATTTTAGTTTCTCATATTGTTCTCAACATGGTACGACTGATATAGATCATATTCATTTTGATGAAAACATTATTGTAGTGCATAAATTATTTCAAGAAAGATAGATAGCTTGTTAGTTGTCGAAATGTGCCACGTTTTTTCCAAGAATCATATCATGGAATACAGGTTTTGATAGATTTTGAAGCACCTGTTGGCATATGATGTAACAATGAAATAGGTGTCGATCATTTTTGTCGCTATAATAACATTGATCCTGGTGAGCAACCTCATATTTTAAGATTTCTTACTGAATTTTAAGAAATTCTAATAACACGTGTGAATCCTATTTTGTAGGTGACAAATGTTTGAGGTGGGTAATATAAGTATAGTGGCCACACAATTTTCCTTCCTCAAGATATTTCTACAATTTTACAAAGTCTTCCTCGATATCTTGAAAATATTGATTTGCTAATTGTGATGATATATTTTTTTGAGTCTAAATATTATTAATGTTATGTCAAAATATCTTGAGTTATGGTTGCATTTATTTTCAAAATCCAACATGATCAATATTATTGAGATGTTGTAATTGACTATGAATAAGTGAATTCTCCGCCCAAAAGATAAACAGATGTCTCCTCTAGGATTAAATTTCTTCATTGTGATATTGAATAATCTGAGATCAATGCAACTAATAATGAAGGCTTTCCTTCCTGTTGTGTATTTTCCCTCTCATCCTACTTCTTTTGTTGCTCGCCTACCATATAAATGTATAGAATTGGAAGAAATTAGAGTATTTCTTGATAATATTGATTCTTCACCTGTTTAAGAAATGGATTGGCCCAATATTGGAACCTCTCCAATGAATGGATATAATATAGTGGAGTTATTAAATACAGAATTCACCACATTTTCCCCCACCGGTGATGTTGATTAGTTGCAGCCATGTATTTATAGTATTGAACTTCGTGATTCTCAGATATTATGATCAGATATTTGGAAGCCATCCTCACTTTCTATATGACCTATTGAACATGATAATGTAGCATCAAAGCCAATCAGTTGTTGCAGTTTTTGTAAAGAAACATTTACATGATAACGCACCTACAAAAATTGAAGAGTTGGTTGATAATATTATGTAGTTTGGTTCTTCTCTAAGAGGTATAAGTGAATACTGGATTAAGTGTCATTATGACTTGACGGACATGATTACTCAGTTGGGATGTCCATATTTATTTTTTACTTTGACTGCAGGTGACACAAAGTGGCCAAATATGCATAACCTCATGCCCGTACATTCACATTTTCGTTCTTTAAATGATCATCGTATGAAAATTAAGAATGTTATCCAACACCATCATATTTTTTCCATAATTATGCACCATATATTCAATGTATTTTAAGAGGAAGTTATCTAAAAATATCTTAAAGAAAATACTTCTTGTACAAGTTTGTGCTTCTGAATTTATTTTGCATACTTTGTCAATTATTTATAATGTTTCTATTTACATTTTTTGTAGTACCTATATCTTCATTTTCTTCAGATACGAGTGGAAGTGTAGAGGTTCGGTACATATCCATGGTTTCCTATGGTTGAAAGGCGCTCTTGACATGGAAATAATTGATTGGTCAAATTCTTCCGATGTAGAACTTGTAAAGAGATTTTTTGACATGTATGCAACGGCATGGAATCCACGTGACATACATCATCGCAACATAATGGTTCCACAAAGCTTGAATGATGACCCTTTCCTATTGAATACTGATCAAATTTTCTCTTGCAATCCTCATAATTATGATGAATAATTGTTAAACCATGTCGAAATGGACACAAAGTGTAGTTAGATTTTTGTTTGCGCAAAAATTTCACTATTCTCACATGTCGGCAAAATGCTCCATGGGATGTTTATGATGAATCAACATTGTTCATAAATTATCAACGAAGATAAAAATATGAGACAAAAAGAAATGATGATAGGCTAAATGTACATAAAATTGACCTTCTAACGATGTAGTGTGCAACTGTTGATTTCCAACCAGTGCTTTCTCGGTATGATGTCTTGAAATATATTTCTAAGTATGCATCAAAAGTATAAAAAAGGTATGAAATTTATCACGATATGTTAACTATAATTTCAAATTCTATTGGCTATGAGGATCATGCTTTATGCGCATACAAAAGGTTTATTATGGAAACGATTGTTGACCGTGACATATGTTGTTAAAGCTACCTCTTGTTAATTCTAATAAGAAATTTCTTTCCTTAAATGTTGGGATAAATGTCTTAAGGAAAATATCAAGGGCTAGCCTACAATGTTCGTGTCAGAATACTTTTGTTCAAAATTATCGGAAGAGACATTTTTTCCTTGAAAATCTCTTTAACAGAAACAGAAAGATCTTGGACATTTTATAGCAAGCGTAAACAAAATCCATGGAAGCCTAGAGATGCTCATGTTATTGTTCGAGTTTGGCCACAATTTTATTCTATTCCTTGTGAGGCTTCAAAATAATTTGAAGCCTTTTGTTGGAAAAAATTTCTCTTGTACAAGTCATTTCATCACATTCCTATAAAATTGGCCTTTTAGCTAAAATTATTATTGAAAATTGGAAGAATTTCCTATATCGAGCATGGCATGTTGATCAAAATCCATCAATTTTTGACAATATTGAATACGAAGAAGGGTGATTTTTCTAACCAGGAAATGAATCTTGAAGATGATTTTCAAGAATGGTATCTTTTATCTCACTTGCTTCCACCGAATTATGTGAATGTTTTTTATCTTCACACCCTTGCTCGAAGGGACTTTGATATATCATTTGACTAGAAAATTACAACTATTTATGATGATGTCGCAGAAGAAAATATTAATTTTATAAGGAATGGAAATCAAGAGGTGATATTGTTTACGTTTAAAATAGAGTATTTTCATCTCTAGATTACTTGGCAAAAATATAACGACTTACTTTTGAAATATTTTTAAGGAAATTTGCTAAATATGAGACTCATGAAGGTATTCTTATGATTGTTCAAGGAACTCCAAGCATTGGGTAATATTTCCTTATCCCTTGTATTTTTGAACTTATTTCTAATTTTTCATGTAATATAAGAAGTCATTTTCTTCTTTTTGTCCCAACATGAATATATTCTTTTAATATACATTAAAAATAAATACACTCGCCTATCAAAATTTCAATTAAACATATGCAACCACTATAAGGGAAATCACTAGAAGTATTCCCAGAATAAATGAGGTAGATTCGATATATAATGACTGATGAAAATGAGATTTCTATAATCATGTTTATTCATGCAAATAGATACTCTATTATGAGAAGAATTTCCTGAGAAAAATAATTTTCCTTTTGGTGGCAGATCCTTCATCCTTATGGGTGACCTTGGCTATCTACCCCATGTAAGAGATAAGCCTTTGTATGCAAGTAATACGGTAGGGAAAGTCTTGTGGAAAAAATTCAACGTTGTTGTCACTCTTGACAAAATCTTTCATTGATAAGGGAATAATGAGAAATAATATTGTTTTCGTAGATTCCTCAATCACATAAGAAATTCAAAACCTGTTATTGAATATTGGGAGTTTCTTATTCATGGGATGATATGTGATTTCATCCTAGAGAAATGGATTTATTAATGCAACAGCTCACATGTTTCCAACAAATAATTTGGTCTCCTTCCATAATAGACATATGTTAAAATCATTAAATTCTCCAGTTTCCCAATGTATTGTTGAGCATTCAAGGTGTTCAACAATGATTGGTAGTTATGATGATCAATTGGACCGTGAAGTTTTTTTTTGTCGTGGTGAGTGTGTTATGTTGATGTGTAATTTTTGGGTTGAAGTTGGTTGTGTGAATCGTTCACTTCTCTATGTGAAGGATATATTTTATACACCTACCTCTAAGCTACCTCAACTTCCAATGTTCATAAATGTTTTTTTGATAAGTATGTTGGTGTTCTATTTGATGCAATAATACAAGCATTGTACCTATCAAACAAGTGATAAGAGGAAATTAAAAAAAAAAAATCCTTTGAAGATGCCATTGGCTCTTACAATATACAAGGCACACAAATTGACTTTAGAACGAGCATCAATTGATACCAAGAATAAAGAGAAGAAAGGACTAATGTTCACAACCATACCAAGAGTTAAATCAATAGATGGTTTATGCATTGCACCTCCCTTATTCTTTTAGCATTATTCTAAGATGAAATATAGTTCATATGTTACAATTAGCGATAAAGAAGAGGAGTGATTGGAGTTCATATCACTACGACATGCAACTAATAATATTCTTACCTATTTATAGAATGTTTTTTGAATTTATTTTATTGTCCTCCTTATTTCCTTTCCATATAATAATGATTTTCATATATTAATGAGATGAACACATTCATTATATTCATAGTAATATTTTAGAAAGTTGTTTACATCATTTTTCATGTTGTTAATTTTTTTTTTTTTTAATGTGGCTATTTTTCTTTTGTTTACAATGAACCATTCAGGTATAAACAACGAGTTATATGAAACAATCATTAAAATCAATTTAATAATTGGTTCATATTGATATTAATATTGTGAATTCATATTATATCATGGAATACAAAATTATGGGCTAAATTCTATTAATATTAATATTACCAATGATATCCACTATTAATGAAAAATTTGGCCACCATACTGAAAATTACCAATATTAATATTAGTAATTAGTATATCTATTAATGTCTATTAATTAATATTGATATTGATATTGATATCGATATTGATATTGATATTAATATTGATATTGATATTAATATTAATGATATTTAATATTAATATTAAAAAAGTATTTTGTCTATATATTAATATGAACACTAGCATTAAACATCATTCTAAATATTGAATATTAGATCTAATAATTTTAGGTTTATTTAGATTCAATGACATTATGTTTAAATTTGCAGATTTTTTTGTATTATTTGGTTAATGTACAATTAGGTTAATTTCTAGCATGAGGCTTATAAGATTAAGTTTTTAACATTAATAAAAATGGGGGATTATTTTTTATGTATATATATATATATATATATATATATATATATATATATATATATATATATATATATATATATATATGCTTAGGTGCTTGTGAATGTGTGTATTAATTTTGATTTTGTCATTTTATATTTCAAATTCATATATGGAGAATAATGATTTCATCTATTATGCCAAAGTGGTGCACAATATTATTGGAGCCATTATTTTTCTTTTGTATATTCGGAACAAGTTTGATAGAAAACATGGCTTCCATCCTATTTTTATTGATGAGAATATTTTTTTGCTACATAAAATGAAAATGGATGTAAAATACATGTTGCATGTGCACCACAGTGATTCTGGGAGGAGAACAATAAGGGATTGGTTGGAAATCGTTTGGTATCATGATCATTATCTTGTTGTTTTGACTTGGTGTTGCTTTTCTCATCATTCTCGTTCTGATTTTGAAGAGGCTATTTGATAAATAATATTTTATGGAGTGTTTCAAGTTTAGTTTTGTAGTAGAATTATTTGATGTAAATACAACAAAGAATATATGTCAATTTCAATGTTCTTTATATCATTTCAATGTTGGTGAAATTGGATTTTTTCTCGTTATTATTGTTATCTAGAAAATTGTATATCTCTCATCTTAAAATGTCTTATTTTGTTCTTCTTCTTTAAATCCAATGTTTTGAATTTATATTTTTTTCCCTTTACTTTAAAAATATGTATTGCTCAATTTTTTGCATTTATGTTTCTTTGCTCCAATGGCAGTGTCACTATTTTATTTTTTTCTCTTGGATTTGTAATTATTTGGTTTTTTTTTTTTTTGTGTGTAAGCCCCTTTGTTGTGTTGATGCCTTTCATAAATGAAAATATTATTGAGGTTTATAATATTAATGTTGGGCCTTCATGTTCTTTTTTTTATATCAATATTCTTGAGATTTATACTATTAATATATTCATGTATTGATTTTAACATATTTATTCTTTAAAATTTATTAATTGTTTATAATGTATTTATATAAATTTGTTATTATTATTGTGTTGATGGTTTCTCATGCTTTAATGGTTTATAATGTATTATTATTAATGAATCCATTTTAATTTTTTGTATTGATGTCTTAATGGTTTGCAATGTGGTTTTTATATTGATTGTGGTTTACTTTTATTGTTATTTTTTTGTATTATTGCATTGTTTACCTGTACAATATTTATGTTAGGGCTTTAGGGGTTAATAGGTTTAAAATATTTAATGACATATAATCTCTCATTTTTAAAACTAGTCATCGTGAACCTTGTCAAACATTGTGTTATAATGAAGACTATCTTGATATGAAAACCATAATCAACCATTGTGAAACATTGTCAACCATTGTCCAACGTTGAATTGTAAGAAATATTGTCTCAATATGAAAATCAATGACGATTAATCATGGTCGATGTTCTTTAATTTTAAATTTATAATATTTATCTTGGGGTTTAAACAAATAGGGTTTACAATACTAATCCATTTCGGTTAATATTATTTCCTTGGGTTTATATTTTCTTGGGTTTTTTAGTATTTATCCATTGGGTTTATAATATCAATCGTTTGTGTTTATTGATCCAAGTGTTCATATTCCCAAGGTTTATAATATTAATCATTGGATGAAATATAAATCCCTTGGGTTTATAATGACGGTCATCCCTTAGGTTTATAAATCTCATGGGATTAAAATGATGGGTGAAATATAAATTTCTAGTGTTTATTTATCTTAGGTTTCAATTTCGTAGGGTCTAATATTATTCATAGGGTTTATAATATTAATGCTATGGTTTAATATAAATTTGATGTGTTTATAGCCTTGTACATCCATGGTAAACCATAGTCTAATCTCACATTGTGAAAAATATTGTCTCAATATGACAATCAACTATTGTGAACCATGGTCAAATGTCCCATTGTGACAAATATTGTCTCAATACAAATATGAACCATTATCCAATTTCAAATAATGAAAAATATTGTCTCAATATGAAAATCAACCATGGTCAACCATTTTCAACCATCGTCAACCATGGTCGATTATGGTCTACCATGGTTGAATGTCACATTGTGACAAATATTGTCTCAATATGAAAATAAACCATGGACAACCATGGTCATCCTTGGTCCAACGTCACGTTGTGACAAAGATTGTCTCAATGTTCAAATCAAACATGGCCAACCATGTTTATTTCACGGTTATAGTATTTATCTAAGCGTTTATATAATTAGGGTTTAAAATATTAATCACTTAGGCTTAATATTATTCCCTTGGGTTTATAAACCTTTGATATTCTCTTATTAATCCCTTAGGTTTATTATTTCCTTGGGTTTGTAATATCAATCCATTGGGTTTATTGCTCTAAGGGTTCACATTCCAGGAGTATAAATTATTCATAGGTTTTATAATATTAAACCTTTGATTTAATATAAATCCCTTGTGTTGATAATCATGGTCAACCATGGTCCAATATCACATTGTGACAAATATTTTGTTAATGTGAAAATCAACCATGATGGAACGTTGCATTGTGACAAAGGTTGTCTCAATATGAAAATGGTTCATGGTCAACTATGTTTATTTTAGGATTTATTTATTCCTTGGGTTTATAATATCAACAATCCCTCAAGTTTAAAATATTAATTCTTAGGGTTTATTAATCACTTGTGTTAATATTAGTTTGTTGGGTTAATTTATTCCTTGGGTTTATTAATAATTTGTATTTATAATATTGATCTATTAGGTTTATAATATTAATAGTGCATTGGGTTTATTGATCCTTTGTGTTTATAATAGTAATACGTCTGAGCGTTTATTAATCCATTGGGTTTATAACACTAATCCCTTGAGTTTTCTCATTCTTTGTGCTGGTAATATTAATTCCTTGGGTTTATTAAACCCTAATATTAAGGGTTAAATATTATTCCTAAGGTTTAATTCTAATATCTTAGGTTTATAATGTCTATCCCTTCATTTTATTAACTTGTTGGGTTTATAATATTAAAAAACCTTAGGGTTTATTGATCCTTTGGGTTTCTAATATTAAGAGTCATGTGGATTTATCAATCCTTTGGGTTTAAAATATTAATTCCAAGGGTTTATTAATTGCTTAGGTTTACATATCATTTGTATGTATAATATTAATGCCTTGGGTTTCTAATATTTATAATGCCTTGGGTTTATTGATCTCTTGTACCTATAATATTAATAATCTGAATATTAAGGCTTAAATATTAGTCATAGTGTTTAATATTAATTCTTTGTTTTCGAATTATTTATGTAGGTAATATTAATCCCTTGAGTTTTTAATATTACTAATCGGTTCGGTTTTATATACCCTAATATTAAGGGTTAAATATTGGTCTTCTGGTTTAATGTTAATATGTTACGTTTATAATGTTTATTCCTTTAGTTTAATAATTTTTTGGCTTTATAATATTAAAAATCCCTAAGGTTTATTGATGACTTGGTTTTATAATATTAATAATCATGTCAGTTTATCAATATTTTATGTTTAAAATATTAATTCCTAGGTTTTATTAATCTCTTGTGTTTTTAATATTGATCCCTTAGAATTTTAATATTCATCCATTGGGTTCACTAATTACTTGGGTTTATTAGTTCTTTGGGTTTATAATATTTTTAAGTGTGAGGGTTAATTCTTATATTTTGTTAATATCTTGGATTTTTTATATTAGTTTGTTGGGTTTATGCTTAGGTTTTATTAATAAGTGGGTTTATTTATCATTTGTATTTATAATATTAATCTATTTTGTTTATAATATTTATAATCTCATGGTTTTATTCATGTTTTTTGTTTATAATATTAAAAAATCTTTGGGTTTTTTGATCCATGTTTTCTAATCCTTTGAGTTGATAATATTAATTCCTTGGTTTATAATATTAATAATCTCTTGGGTTTATTAAATCCAAACATTAAGAATTAAATATTAATCCTACAATTTAGTATTAATCCTTCAAGTTTATAATGTTTATATTTTTGGTTTATTAACTTATTGGAGTTTATAATAATAACAATCCCTAGATTTTATTGAACGGTTAGGTTTATAATATTAATAAACGTCTGAAAAAAAAATGGTTAAAATATATCTGTCGAGCAGATCGTTTAGCTCATGTTATGTGGTGTGATGCGAGAAATGATTACTTTTTGGTTTATTTGAGAATGGCTCTAGCTCTTGTACAATTATTTAGTGGACGTTTACTAGGCTAATGACCCTTCGCGCCATGACTCACACCATCTACAACTGGGGCATTACATCCACTGTGTGGAAAATGTTTCATTGCACAACGATTATTCCAACATTTTCATATTGTAGGTTTATCTCCTAAAGTTGTGGACTCTTGATGTGGGTTTCATTTTTTAGTATACAACAACACAACTTCTTGAAGGCCATGCTACAAGGAAGTTAAACCAGATTCCAGACCTCCCACATGAGTCGTGACACCTAAGATGATTTACAGTGGCTAAGGAATGAAAGCTAAAATGACCAAGGCAATACCAAATTAGTTGACTTCCTACGTGCGCGTTGGAATTATAAGATAACAATCATATAGTAGTTTTTTATTTTTAAAATATGGAACAAATAGTCATTGAACGATTGAATGGCTCAACTCTCTATACGTAGAAGGTGAAGATACAAATGAATCTTATGCATAAAAACCTTTGGAACTTCGTAAAAGGACTAGAACCAACACTCAAAGATCCAAAACAATTAGCTAAATGGCATAAAAGGGAAGACAAAGTTAAGTCTATTATAGGACTACCTTTGCGAGATTCACAACTTCACCTTATAGACTTAGGAAAGTCCTCTTCACAAATATGGGAACACTTAAGCAATATATTTGAGGAAAAGGTCGTGAATGCAAAATTGTTTTTGATATTGCAGTTATTCAAACTCAAAATGCATAATGGAGTATCATTGTCTACACAAAAAAATGATCTAAAACCATTCATAATGAAGCTAGAGGAAATTGAGGTTAAAATTATTAGAAGAAGAATATGCTAAAGCTATTTTTTTAAATAGCTCACTTTCAATTATGATAATGCTTTTTTCACTTTAAGTCAATTTTCCTCTTGGTGATTACAGGGAATTATTGCAACACTCTTAGGAGAAGACCAGAGGATGAAATGAGGTAACATAGAGGAAAACTCACATGATGAGATGCAATTATTCTCAAAGGGCAGACTCAATAAAAATAGGAACTCAGTGGAATGTTTTTACTGTTGAAAACATGCACACAAAACATTCAATTGTAAAACTCGTTCCAGAGATCTCTTAAATGGAAAATTAAAGGAATTGACCAACATAGCTACCATTGAAGACTTTCTAAAGGCCAACGTTGACGATTTATAACATTGTGACGATGATAATGAATTTAATATAAAGCCTCTCATGCTTTTAAAAAATAGCTATCTATCTATTATAGGGAACATAATTGATGATGAAGACCATATTAGACTAATCTGATTTATATGCAATTTCTAACTTATGTAATAATGTAAGCCTTAAGGGGGGGACTCAGAAATAACACTTACTTCAAAAAATAGTTAGAAGTGGTTTTTTCATGAGTTGGATTGTTGAGATATTTTATTACAACCAATCTCTGAGTTTAGAAGTTCTTAGATTTGATAAGCACTATATATTCTTAATGTAATTGTGTGATTAAGATGTAATAGAAAATATTTATGTGTTTGTACACAATTTTAATTTCTTTCTAATTATATATCCACCATCACGTATTGAACTAATATCAATAGTTCATATGTTTTTCAAATTACCACTTGCTCGAGTTATATATATATCCCACTTTACACCTATATATATATATATATATATAAACCTATAGTCTTATATATATCTCTACTACTTTTGTTGTAAGCTATGTCACACGGTTCGGGTTCGAATTCGAGTTCGGCAACGATTAAGTTCGATTCAAATTCGAAATTTTTGTTGAGGTTCGCATGAGGTTCGACATTAAGTTCGACTATAATAATAATAATAATAATAATAATAATAAATGAAAATCAATCAATAAAGTTATATGAATAGCAATGAGCACGCACAAGTCACAATTCACAACCACTATTCACTTCACGCTCTGGGAGACAGGGACAAACAACGTCTACAAATTGAATTTAGGAAATTGCAGAGAATACAACATTGAGCACAATAGAACGAGTACACTTAGGCTGAAGTTGGCTTGTGAAAATCTATTGACAACCATAGTAAATAAAGACAAACAAGTGGCCACTGCGGGAAACTAATTAGCGGGAAGCAGAACAAGAGAAAACCATGTGCTGCCCATGGTTTTTCTCATAAACCTTAAAACAACTGACAAAAAGTGCCCGAACTCTAACCTCAAACCTCAATTTTTTTTTTTGTATTTTGTTTTTTGTTTTTTTTTAAATTATAAAATTTGGCTTCAGGTTCGCCTTTAGGTTCGAATTTGTTCAAATTCAGCGAACCGTGTGACAAAGGTTGTAAGTAATATCTTTTATTATTATTATTACTACTCTATAAAGAATTTCTATAAATTCTATAAAACTCTCTCTTAGCAACATATGTTACGATAACTGCCCACATATACATCTCGTCATAGCTTAGGTTATAATGGGTTTTGGAAAACTTTGAAAATGTTTCGCTTTAATTATTAATGTTTCCACCACGATGACACATGAAACTTTAAAAGCATGCATAGTAACATTGATTCTCTTATATAGCAATATATGACTGTTAAGGGTCACAAAATCACATGGGTAGGACTGCAATCTTATACATGAAACTCCACCTCCACACTGCTATGAGCAACTTATCGTGTTTATTGTCTGAAGTTTATAGATCTTGCAAGATGTAATGCAATGTAAATTCGTGCTTGGAAACACGTCGGAAGTTTTTCATTAAATCTTGAGGTTGTGAGGTGTCATCACATCGATGGAACACATGTAATAGGGTTTTGGTCAAGGATTGTGTGGTATTGGAGTTAGTTTTGGTGTAACTACCCTCACCCTCGCCATCGTACTTGTCTCATTTTCTCTTTCACTCGTTCAGAATGAGCGCTACAACCTCACTACCTTTATTACACTTACGTATGTGCTTTTCCCTTGCGGAAACTAGCTCTTTGTTACTCTTTCCACTCAATCGACTTCCATGACTTGAATATTACAGAGCGATGGTGGTCCTACGGAGTTTATTTCTCTAGGTTAGGGTTTCTCTTTCCTTTTTTATGTAATAACTTGCAAATGTCTTTTTAATCAGTAGGTTTTTAAGAAAAATCAATGTCATTTTCCATCCTTGCAGATGAAAATGCCTATGTTTTATTTTTTTTGTGCTTGTTTTCACAAATTCCCCTGTTTCAAAGGTTTTTGAGGGTGAAAAGCGATTCTCAGTCAAAGCTCGTTTATTTCAAAGTGGTTCAGGAATTTCTTCACTCCCATACAAAGTATCAATAAAAATTCTCGGTTAACCCTAGGTCAGTATATTTTTTTACCAATTTTTCTATTTGTTTATTTAACCTTGTGCTTTTTCGTTATTGACAGAAAATGAAAGCGAAAAAGCTAAAACAATATAGAGACTACAAGATTTGCAAAAAGAGAATAAAAAAATTAAATCTAGTTGAAGTTGTGTCGATTTTTTAATCCTGTGCTCCACTTCTATTTCGTTTTAATTTCTTGTCATGGTATCATAAGTAGTTTGCATAGGACTCATAAGACTCATTAAGAGAGCAACAACGTGAACGAAGTTAGAGTAGCATGATATAGAGGTGGAAGACCAGATCAGATCATCATTCAACAGAGCAGTGGAGACCTCCACAAAACCAAACCCAGAGAGGCAGATTATGGAACAATGGGAACTGCGACACGTTCAGGGAGCCTGGAAACCAATTTTGTTTTACATTCCGGTGTTCCCATTGAAATTTGGCATCAAAAAATATCCATTTCCGAAATTTGCGTGCCAAAAAACTCTTATTCTCGCCAAATTCACTCACAATCATCCATAAATGTTGTTCCTCAACCTTCTTTTCACTCCATATTTGTAGTTGCTAACATTTTTGCTGTTGGAGAACGCGCAGTTATTTTCTGGTATTTTTTTGCAAAGAATGGCGGAGGGAGCGGTTCGTGTGTCCGGTCCGCATCTACAACGTCCGGAAACTTAGTAAGTTCTTTTGGAATTGTTTCTATCCATTTCTGGATTTCTGGCATTGTTGCTATCGTGCTCTTTTAAAGTTCTGCATTTACTAACTCTGTTTATGGGCATTATCTCTCGACGGGTGTCTTGACTTTTCTTGATCACGAAGAGATTCGATAATTTCTTTTTGCCCCCATATTTATTTTAATAGTATAATTGATAACTGCATCCCTGGCTGATTGAATTTTTTTCCAAGACGACATGATGTGTTGTGTGGAAAAATTCTTATTTGATTTATGTTATGAAATGAAACCCTTTTTTTCATAGTGTAATGAAGGATATTGATGGTTATCATAAATCTAAAATAATAAATATCATTATTTGTATATAACAACATCGAATTTTTTATTTCATTTTTTATTTTGAGGCATCGATATTTCTTTCTATTTTTATTTTTGAGCTGTGAAGCAAGTTAAGGACGACCATGGATGTGGGAAATATTTGTATACGAGTTATAAATGGCTCAATGATAATGTTATAAATGGTTGATTGTTAGTGCAACGTATTTGTATCTTCTATTAATTTTTACCATGGATTATTTGTATGAGAGAACATTGAAATAAATTATGGGGTTTATTTTGATTTTAAGCCGTGAAGCATTGTATTATGAATTATCCGTATGACACAGCATTGATGTAAATTATCGCATTTTATTTTTTATTTTGATTTTAATTTTGAGCTGTCAAGCTGTTTATGAATGGCCAAAGTCGTTGGAGGCATTTGTATTCGCCATTCCGACATTATATAATTTGGGTTCATTGTGATTGACATGTATTTGCGTTTTGTTATATTTCCATTACTAATTTTTATATGGATTATTTATACTAATTCGTATATAGCGTATCATGAGTTTAATTTTAGGATAGTATTGAGTAATATTATGGGATTTATTTTGATTTTGATATTATTTGAATATTAAAATTTAATATATATATATATATATATATATATATATATATATATATATATATATAAAAGAAAGAAAAATCAATAATAAAGAGATGAAATCATTAAAATAAATTTATATATTTATTTTATAGAAAAGTGATGAAAAAAATTAAGATTGGGATTTTATGGAAATTGATTGAATTGGGATTCACACTAACAAATTTTATGGTTGATTTTTAATATTTTATAAATATATGGCAAATTATGATCTATAATGGATATACATATATATTGAATTATTTAACTTTATATATTTTTCCAATTGACAATTATTATTAAATTTTTATATATCTGAATTGAACAACTCTATAATAAATTTGATTAGGAAATTGGCTTCCATGATGGTGTGATGATGAACCACACTCGCTGGTTCAAAATTCATTGGCAATATATTTTTTTATGTGATTATCACCGAAACTTTTTTATATACAATAAATTGGATTCTCAATTAGAATTAAATTAGAATTCTAATTCATTTTAGAATAGAATCTATAAATTATTAGATTTACACTTAGTCTCAATTAAAAAAACAATTATATATCTCAATTCTCATACTACTCATACATTGTTGTCCAAATTGAACCTCCAAGTAAAAACAACCTTTAGTGGAATGGAAATTGGTGAGGGGCTTTATCTTAATGTCCTATGAATGTTACATGTACATTTGCATTTGCATTTCTGTATACAAGTATATGTTATTTTTTATTTTTCATTGTACATTTTGTTTATAATGTGTTTTTTTTTCTCTTGTATTAATCACATAAATCATGGAGAGTGTTAGTTCAATACCAAAAAGTGGATATGGAAATTCTTCTCTTCCTCCAATTCTGAGTGGTCAAGTCCAACAAAGCACAAACCCCAAGAAACCCTTGTTAAATTCTGTGAAGAAAATTGCTAAAAACAACAAAAAGAATAATGGCGGTTGTGAAGAAAGGATGTGCACATTGTGTAGCCACGTGTTTAAAGGAAGCTAAACTAGGGTGTGACATCATCATCTATCCCTATCTAGTGATGGGGTAAAATGTTTTACATGTACTATTCATAAAAGGTTCGAGTTGGCAAAGCTTCATGTGGCTTCCCTAGTATCCAATGTAATGAACTTGAAGAATGATTGTAATTTTAAATTACCAATATATTCTTCCCATGATATGGATGATTGAGTTAATAAAAATACATCAAACCAATTTGATTCTGTGGGGGGGTCATGTTTGAAATATTGAAAGAATAAATTGATGAGCTTGGTCCTTCAAAGGGAGTATATGTAATAAGAGATGCAACTCTTGTTTGAAAAGAACCAGGTTTGATGGTTCGAAGTAGAAATAAACATATCTTTCAGACTCCTTGTTGTGTACATACTACATGCATTGAATAATTTCCCCAAATACATTGGAAAAATATCTTGGATTGCAAAATTAATTTTATATGCAAGAGATGCACAAATGTATATTTGCAACCACCATGAATATTTAACAATCTATAGGATGTATTCAAGGAAGAAGGTTTTTTAAACCTTTAGAAATAATATATGCTACATACTTCATTATTCTTTAATGTATGATTGAGGTGCATGCATCCTTATAAGCCACTGTGATTTCCCAAGAGTGGAATGCATGGCATGAGTCTAAATCACTGCAAGAAAAAAAGATAAGAGAGCAACTTCTAAATGATGATTGGTGGCCTAATTGTAAATACATTGTTTCTTTCATAGCTCCAATTGTCGAGCCGATTAGGTATGCAAATTCGGATTCCCCCACCCTTGGATAATTTTATGAAGGTATTGATAACATGGTAGGAAAGGTAAGGCACATAATTCATGATAGAAACCCACATTTAGAGTTATTTAATGAAATTCATAAGATAATAGGGAAGAGTTGGATTAAACTCAATACCTCTCTTCACATGGATGCTTATGCCCTTAATCCAAAATGGTATATGGAGAGACCAAACAAATTTCTACCCATTGATGATGAATAAGTGAAACAAGCCTTCCTTCATTCCATATGAAAAATCTATACACCAAATGAAGAAAATGTAATGCAAGAACAATTCATTGATTTTTCTACCTTAAACCTTTCCACATTATCTCAATATTCAAAGGTGGACATCGAAATGTTTGCACAAAATTATCCCATTGGATGGTGGACAATGTATGGGGGGGAATCCCAAGAGCTTCGAAAAATTTCCTCATGCTTGCTATCTCAGGTTTCTAGTTCATCGAGAGCTAAAAGGAATTGGTCCACTTATAGTTTCATTCACTATGTTAAGAGGAATAGGCTTACCTCTAAGAGAGAATATAAATTGGTTGATATGCATAGTAGTCTTCAACTTCACTCAAGGAAGCTACTTGAGTATTTAGAGGGCCTTGCAACAAGATGAGATGTTGATGTTGAAGAGATTGATGATGATGAGGATAATCCTTCACCAGATGTAGGTTTAGTTAGCATACCTTTGGGTAACATTGTAGGGGATCTTGATATTGATGATGGTGATGATAGAATTGGAGTGCCTAGAGGCTCAAGATTATATGTATAGTAAAGATTTCACTTTATGATAATTTTCAACTTGAGTCTTTAATGTTATGTTTTGGCTTTTGAGCATTTTTGGAACATGTATTACTTTACCATTTTAGGCATTTGTCCTTTTTTTACTATGTAATACATTGGGCATACTAACAATATAAATATTAGTATGATGAGTTCTTTGATTTTCACTATATTTCTTAAATTCAAAAGTGTCACTTGAATCATTTACATTTTCAAATTTTTAGTTTTGAATTTGATATTCATATAATAAATTAAAATTTTAAATTAGTTTTAATATTTGAATATTTTGATTTAATATTAATTTTAATTATTATATAAAATATATAATAAAAAATTTATTTTTATTTATTTTTATTATATAATATTACTTCTCTCAATTATATATATCGTATAAATTTTAAAGATACCTCTAGCCATTAAGAACAAGTATACCCAAGTTCCCAACATTCCCACCTTCCACCCCACTACAACATAAAGGGGGGCTTTAAGACAATATTTAAGACAATTTTTGGGTAAATTGTCTTAATTTAAGACAAAAGAAAACTTGTGTATTGTCTTAAATATTGTCTTTAAGCGGGTGTCTCAAATTAAATCGTCTTAAAATTAAATTGTCTTAAAATATTGTCTCTATAAAGACAATATATAACACAAGCATTTTTGTCTCTCCAGAGACAATTTCATTTTTGTCTCTCCAGAGACAATAGTTGCACTACAACACAAAGGGGGGTTTTAAGAAAATTTTTGGGTAAATTGTCTTAACTTGAGACAATTTCATTTTTGTCTCTCCAAAGACAATAGTTGGAATTAAAGACATATTGTCTTTATGGAGACAATGTCTTTTAATCCTATCTATTGTCTTTCTAGAGACAATATAAAACAATGACTCCAGAAAAATATCTCACCATTGAAATAAATCAATATAAAAATATTTAATTAAAAAAAATCAACAATATCATTGAATAATTCATGTTAGGGTGCAATGGAATCGAACCACCAACCTCCTGCATGGCAGGTGCTCTTCCAATGAGCTAGCACCCTTTAAAGAATTATGTGAGGAGTTATGACAGTCCTTGAAATTGTATAATAAGCATTGATTTTTAAAAAATGTTCAACACATAATTAGAGCAAAACAAAACCAAAGCATTCTCAGAAGTAAAAAACACTGACAGCAAGCCCAAACAATCTCAATACAACACCACAAGTATAGACACATAAGGCAATGAAGCCAACCAGATTCTAATGAATTACGTCAAGCAGAACACATAAGGGAAGTCCAACGTAGGTTTTCATCATTGGAGAGATCTAGACAACACTAAAAAACATATAACACAGTAACTCAAGGTGACTTTGAAATGACAAAAATTTAATTCACAATTACTGATGACAGACTCATTTATCCATACATTAAGCGATAGATAAATCCAAACAAATATTCGCAGGTCTAATTGGTACAGTCCTTGAAATTGTATAATAAGTATTGATTTTTAAAAAATGTTCAACACATAATTAGAGCAAAACAAAAACAAAATGTAGGACTTAAGCTAAGTATATTTTTATTCACAAAAGCAAAGTGAGTGTGTTTGTTTTAGAACTTTGAAAGGATTCTCCTTACCTAGTGTTCACTACTTTATTTTCATTATTTCAAGAAACAACGTCGTGGATGTTCTAGTAACAAAGGCAGAGTTAGTTGGATGGGGAATTGGTGACCCAATTCCATATAGAGAGTTGAGAATGGTTTCTTTTTGTTATCAAATGGCAAGAAGCGTCAAAGGAAAAAAAAACGTTTCAGTTCCTTACTATTTGCTTTCATTTTGTAACATTGTGCCCATGATGTTATTTTGTGCAGGGATATTATAGTTGAGCATGCTGATATTCTGTTTGCAAATAGTAACAAAGCAAGGGCTTTGTGTGGTTTTAGTTCAAGCAAAAGTCCAGTGTTAGCTGCAAAACATATAAGTTATTATTCTCCCCTTATATCTGTCACAGATGGTGCACATGGCTCCTACATTGCAGTGAAAGGTGAAGTTATGTACATACCTCCTTCGCCTTGTGTTCCTGTAGATACTTGTGGAGCAGGTGATGCTTATGCTATTCCGTACAACCATTGGCAAGGCCAGTACATGCCCTTCGTGGTACTTTATTGCTTCACCTTCTTATTTTCAAACTTCGGTCCAAACGCCACCACTTGCATCGTCTCGGGGGAGATTTTACTGGCAAGTCTACGTTCTACATGCCACGACATATCGGCCGCTGCAGAGTCAAACAGAACCATTGCATGGAGAGTATACTGACCAAGAAACATCATTAGGTGTTCACAAAACTGATTGCCAAAATTCAATAGTTCATAGGGGACAAAACATTGAGGAAACCATTCAACCATCTAAATCTATTAATGAATCAGAAATCTCAAATATTGATTTGTAGCTTGCAACTGCTGTGAGTATTACAGTAAAATCTCTTGCAGAATGTACAATCTTGCAGGCAATATTTGAATTCCATAGTTTAGAGATTTCAGAAATGAAAAGTTCATTTGAAAAAATAAGGAGTTTCTTTGATGCAGGAGGAGAGAGATTCAGCTATACAACAACTTGCTATTACCCATGATCAGTTTAGAAAGTTGGTCCAGCAGCAAGAGAGGATGACTGAGAATAGTGAAGAGCTAGTTGATCGTATGCGGGATGTAGAGCCTAGTGAAGTTGGAGAACAAAACATGCAATATTTTGTGGTGTTGGACATCCTGGTTACTGACTATAGCAAGTTCATGAAACAATTGCAGAAAGAATTAGATGAAAGGTCGCAGTTTGAACCCACTATAAGAGAACTTGAGTCTGTTTTGTTTTCAAAGGACCAAGATATTCAAGATATGAATGTTAAGTCTGTTGAGCTATCTCAGAAATGTGCACAACTTGAATAAATTAGTGGTAAGTGCACAATACTTAATGAAAAACGTGCTGAAATGGCTTTTCAAGCAGCTCAAAATGAAAATGAAAGAGATTCCTTACATTTGGAGGTAGATGCCCTTAGGAAATCTCTTTCAGAAAAAGAAACATTAATGAAAGCCTCTTCAGAATTCCATTCTGACTTGAAACACCAGTTTGACACTACCATAGAGAAGTTAATAGCTGCCATTGAGGAAGTCATTCAAGATGAGACTTTGGCAGCTATTCCTTGCTTGGAGAGAATTTCTTATCTGGAGACAAGCCTCCTTTGCTTATTGAGAAGTACAAGGTAGCTTTTTCACAAGTGAACCTGGTTCATAAATGCTTACTTGAGCTTGCTTCTAATTATGGAAACTTGTTGGAAAAAGAACCTACACTTTTTTTGGATGTGTTCCTCAGAGAAGTCTTCAGTTACAAATAAAAGGAAGTAGACCAGTTAAATGAAGAAGTAAAAGCAATGAATTTAATTAAAACTCGGCATGAAGAAGAAATTAGGGAACTGGAGGACCGTTTATATAAATTTGATGAAAATATTAAAGAAATGAGCATGGATAAAAACAAAATGAGAACTGATCTTGAGCAGACAGAAATAAAATTGTCATCAGTCAGAGAAAAGCTTAGTCCGGCCATCGCTAAAGGAAAAGGATTGGTTTAGGAACGCAATACACTAAGACAATCATTAGTGGACAAGTCTAATGAGCTAGAAAAGTGTTTGCAGGAATTGCAGAAGAAAAATGATACATTGCTTGAAACTGAAATGAAAGCTTCTAAGCGTGTTAAAGTACTGGAATTAGAGCTAGAAGATATTCAGAATTCTGCAAGTGCTTTTTGAGAATCCGTTTCTAACAAGGATTCAATTCTTCAGAAAATAGAAAATGTCTTTGGGGAGATGAATTTGCCAGAGGCAATCCACTCCAAAGAAATAATTGATAAAGTTGAGTGGTTTGCAAAAATCATCTCTTGGAGTAAATAACAATATGTTTGAAACAAGTGTGGATGATGACAAAACTCAGAAGAGTCATCTTCAAGATCTAAAAGAATAGTACGAGGAACTACAAAATAAATACCGTAGTGTAGTTGAGCAGTCATATATACTGGAGAAGTATTTGTTGGAAAGGAACCATCTTATTCAAAGATGAGAACAAATCCTTGAGAATGTTGATATGCCAACATCTATGCGATTAGCTGATCCAGAATTTCATATTGAATGGCTCAGGAGATCACCAACTCAGGTCCAACAGGATGCAGCTCATTTTAAGCATGCAATTGAGAATGCTCAAAGAATTGTTGACTTATCTGCCTTTGAACTGGAGGACTCGAAAAAGAGAGTAGAAATCCTAGAGGAAAGTCTCTTGAAATTAAACCATGAAAAACAGGAATATGTGAAAAGCCTCGAGGAGCTTAATTCTAAATTTGAATCTCTAAACGAGCAACCATTTCAAGAAGCATCCCGGAAAGAGAGTTTATGTGATGATATTGTTGATTAACCTATGAGTGAGTCTATTGTGGAATCAAGCATTGCTTATAGGAGTTTAATTACAGAAGAATGTATGCAAAGACTATTGGATATGGTTATTGAAACATTGAAAGATCAAGATATTCAAGAGTTATCTTTATTCTGCAATAATGGGGAGTATCTTGAAGGATGTATCAGGAAACTCATAGCAAAGCTAAATGATTTATCTGAAGCAGCTGAAAATCTCAAGGAAAGTGGTGATGCAAAGATGATGGAGCTTCAGGGTCTCTAGGCCGCAATGACTGAAAAAAATACAGAACAAGAGGAAATGACTAAAAAGCAAGAAGAAGTATGTTTAGCAGTGGCATCACATAGAGCAGAGATAGAAAGTCATATACAAAAAAATAGAATAATGGCTAGGAGATAGAGACAGTGAAAAAAAAAAGGATGCTTTACAGGTACATTTTGAGGATGAAGAAGAGAGATCATCAGTAATAAGGGAGAAACTGACTATGGCAGTGAAAAAAGGAAAAGGGTTAGCTCAACAACGAGAAAATTTGAAACAATATTTGGATGAAAACGTAGTAGAACTTGAGCAGCTAAAAACAGAGTTACAATTACTTGACTCTATGATTAATGAACATGGGCAGAGAATCAGCAAGTTGTCAAGTGAGTTGGAGTGCTTTGAAAGTCTAGAGACACATTTTTTTTCCTTAAAAAATCATTTTGCCGAGCTAGAGAAAAAGTTACTTGATAGCAACAGTACAACACAGAGTATAATGAAGACATTAAACGCTATTGAGTTTACAGGTGTAGTTTTATACATATATATACCTAACCAAACTTGAAAACGAATTAAAAATCACCACTGTCAAAGCTATTTTTGGAACACTATCAATCCTCTCATTATCCTATATTTTTGCGAACCTATTGCTATGAAAATGTTTTACTTGGACTTCACTAATATTAAAATATGCACACATACATAACCCAAACACACATGCGTATAGTTCAACTTAAAAGGTAAAAGGGAACAATAGGGCATACGAAGACTACCTATCACAGAGGAAATACATATACATCATATCCAGGTCTGGCAGGATATTTCCACATACACATCATATCTAGCTCTAGCACGATATTTCTACAGACACATCTTTAATTCCGCACATACCCAGTATATATCAATTAACCCAATGGTCTGAAATTTCAGAAGTCATGCAAGTTGCTTTTGGTTGACCAATCAGTAGACTCGTTTAAGTTTTACTTATACAACTATACAACTACTAAATTCGGAGGTCTGAATCCTCCTTCCTGGGAGCAAAATGATATTGCATTCACAAAGACAGTTTGACTTCCAAAAGCGGCATGCTTCGATACAAATAATTTTTAGACACCTTTCTAATAATTTGAAATATGAATTTCAAATGTAACATTCTTGTGATCAAGAGATCACGCAAGAGCAAGGGTAAACAAATCCCAGAAGTGAATGTTGGAAGCAAAGATTGACTTCCAAAAGTGTCATGCTTCGATATGTATGAAGTTTAAACACCCTTCTAATTATATGAATTTCAAATGTGACATTCTTGTCATCAAGATATCATGCTAGCAGATAAATCCCAAAAGTGAATGCTGAAAGCGACGAAAATGGCAAATTATTTACCTACAGGTAAAAAAGCAGCTTCTGGGGGGACTTGGTTCTCTATCCTTAATATATGGAGCATTGGTTCTCTAATGAAACCCAAAGATTCATGGGCTGCCCACCAGGGTTCCAATATCCTGCCCCGGTCACAAACATACGGCATGATTTTCAAATGAAAGGAATGGAGTTGGGTGCAAAACCTAGGCAAATTTGACTTGCTCACTTCAGTGCTTACCCCACCCTCAAAGGAAAGGGATGAGACTAGGGGCAAGACCTAGTCAAATTTGGTTTTCTCACCTCGCTTTATAGCCTCAGGGCATTTTCTTCAAAACAATAACAATAAGAAGAGGCAAACACCTTATTTAACAGAGGCAAAATCTTCATTGAATATAACAAGAGATAGAGACACTTTTATTAGTGAACAGGCAAAATCTTCATTGTCTATTGTTGCAATTACAACTACTCAAATGGTTTGGAACATGTGTCCTCCTAAAATATCACAGTTTCAAATCCAGAGAATTCAGAAAGTGTTCAGTACTTACACCTCTCTAGACATTAGTAGGGTTTTAGGTTATTTCTCACTACACAAAAGGTTCTCTGTCAAAGAAAGAAGGGGTCCCATACACCAGCTGTCACAAGTTCTCTGTCACAGAAAGGAGGAGTCCCATACACCAGCAGTCGCAGGTTCTCTGTAACAGAAAGAAGGGGTCTCATACACCAGCAGTCGCAGGTTCTCTGTAACAGAAAGAAGGGGTCTCATACACCAGCAGTCACTGCCAATTGAATCAAATCACTGCACAGAGGAGGTTCTCTCTCACTCCATATAGGAGGTTCTTTCTCACAGAAAGAAGGGGCTCATACAACACCCATCACCACAAATTGAGTGATTGTTCGGCTCATGCTGTGACTTTAAAATCAGATTATTATTTATATTGACAACCTCTGTAAATATAAAGAAATGCAATTTCATAAAATGGTATGGATATTAAGGTTCCAACCTAGAAGCCATTGATTGATATTCTCAATCAATTATATGATTGAGAACTTGACTGTTAAAAATCGCACGATCACCTCTTTGTTCACCCCTCGCATATGCATATGCGAAAAACAGAGGCACCGACAGGAACAAAAAAATAGGGAATACACAGCACCTTAGACACGAAATTGCCAACAAAACAATATTATACAAATTATCAACTTTACTGTCATTTCAGAGAACGAGTAAAGGAACAATTAGTATTACCAGAGAAGTCATGTGGGATTCTATTACTGCATACTTCCCAATTTTACATTACAATATCAAAAAACACATTTCTCGATTTTAATTTTAATCTACTTAAGACCCTGCAAAATAGATAACTCCCCCAAAAAAATAACGAAGGAACTTCCAAGAATACTTAGAAATACAGGCATTGCCCTTATATATCAAAGAAACCTTGTATGAAACCCTCCATGCATGTTAGATAAAACTAAAAAGCAACGGCCTGCCAAAGGTTGGTTGCAAGTCCGAATAGATAAGAGAACCCAAAGCACAGCAAAAAATAAGATTTTTTGAACAAGAAGCTACAAAATTCAAAGGAGAAGCTAACATAGTTAATTATAGGCCCAACTAACTAAAAATGCCAACACACAATAACACCAGCATTAATACAGATTTAGACTTTAGTTAATATGGTTACAAGTTTGTATATACCCCCTTTTTCTTTCTCATTACATTTTAGATGAACATTTTAAGATATTCATAACTCAGATAAAAGTAACTGACCTCAGCATAAAGAATGCATCCAGTAACCAAAACTCTCTGTCTCCTTGGCTCTGAAGTTGGCATGGTCAGAACTGGGTTAAGTACCCTATACAAGGCAAAACATAACGAGGGTTAAGTGCCATTCCATTATACCACAGAGCCTCTTTGTTTGTGGCTACATCTATGAAGCTATATATTAGAAGGGAACCCACATACATCACAGATGATTTTGAAAAATATAGAATAACAGTGAGGCTAAATTGCTTCCAGAAGGACCATATATAGCAGATACAAAACAACATCAGCTTGATTGCAACTTTGATTGGAGCAGAACAACAATGCTTTCGACTCTATCTTGAGTTCTAAGCATAGCCATATCCTAAACATTAATGGCATACTTCTGCCCAGTTGCCAGCAGATAATTAAACCATGAAAAAGTCAAGCTGCTTATAAATATTGAACTACCATAACTTGTGAGGGTACCAGAGTTATGTTTTTGGGGGAACAGTATTTTATCAGTTAACTAATTTTCAGAAAGGGGATCAGAATTTTCTATCACTTCTACCTTTTTAGAGCCTTTGATAGCAATGAAAAAAAGTGTTGATATTAGTGGAAGAGTCACAACCAATATGCAATCATCAAATATGCTATGAAATAAATGGGAGTTGTCACTAATGAACAAAACAACATGTGGAATCATTTCATATACCCACATGATGAAGCTAGATATCCACCATCCTATCAAAAGAAATGATGTGAAGATGATGCATACCCCTTTTCTGTAGTAGTGTTATGACCAAATGTAAAAATAGGTATTGACATAAAATAGTACCATAATAAATTCAAGTATATTTGCAATAATTTTCTTATAAAATGGTATTTAATATGAACATGGTTAGTATGATTGCCAAATGTTGGATTCTCACAAGTTAAAGGCTCTTTGACTATTACAAAACAATGTGATTTTTTCTTGCATTATCTTGAAGTAGCTCCATAGTCACACTATCTAAATTGCCTCTTTGTTAGCCCTAATTGACGCCACATGTTCTACTTTATTGGTTGATAAAGCCACCAATTGCTACAACTTAGATATCCAACTTATAACTCCACCAACATGAGCGAAATTATATCTTGTATTAGACTTTAGTCTATCTCTGTCTCCACCAAAATTAGATTCAAAAATACCTTTAATTTACAAATATGTAAATTTATGGTAAATAATAGCATCTAAGGTTCCCAAGTATTTGAGTACCCTCTACACTATAGTCTAATGTTCCTTAAAAGGATTAGCCATGTACCTACTTAGAACTCCAAATAAGTGGGAAATATTTATTCTAATTTTCACCATGGTGAAGATGAGGCTCCCTATTAATTAGTAAAAAGGTAAGTACAGATGTTTTTATTCTTTTCTTCTATCTTAAGGCATTATTTGGAAGCCAATTTGAAGTGTACAGGAAGTGTGGTATTGACTAGTTTTGCATTTTCATATTGAAGCATCATAGAATCCTTTTAGTATATTAATTTTTCCATAACCATATATTTCTACATGTTTTATTCATTTGTATCATTAGCCATAGAATTTGGTTTCTTCCTCCTAAGTCATTCATTTCAAATTTCCCACCCTAACTGAGCCTTAAGATCAATTATTTTCTCGATGTTGAGGATTGCAACCAATATATGATCAACACTCGATAAAATCATAATATAACTTCCATTATTGAAACTATTATAGTATCCACAATGGTCCACTTCACGCCTACTAAAATCTTCACTTTTCATGAAGGTATCAAATTTTATTAACACATCCTTGACATCCATCTCAATTCATAGAGAACCTTCCACACAGACATCATGCTTGAGATAGCTATGCAAGAAAGTAATGTTTACAGCAATATGCTTTAGCTCTAAATCCTCTGTTGCTGCCAGTGCATGTCAAAAATCTACAATAATCAACATCACAATTGGAGAGGAAAATTCATTAAAGTTTATTCCTAACTTCTACACACAACCTTTTTCCACTAAGTAAATTTCACTAAAGTCTATTGCTAACCTTTGCACATAATCTTTTTCCACCGAGCATGCCTTATAGTTTTACAATTCCATTAATATTCTCATTTACTTTGTACTTCCACTTGTTACAAATGACCTTCTTTTAGGTAGGAGATTCACAAGTTCCCACATTTCATTCTTGTGAACAACTTTCACTTCCTTGTTGATGAATTTCATCCATTTCTCTATATCCTCAAATTATCTCGGTTAACCATCATCAATTACCAAAGCGAAAGAGAACTAGAATAAAAAGAAGGATACCACACTAGATGCATATCAGGACATGTTGATCATTAAGTTGTGGCTATTGAACTTGCTACTTCACATGCTAAGTAGATGAGTCAACACACTTATTTTCATTTCATCTTAGTTCATTTCTAGTTCAATAGGTACAATCTGAAGTTTTTGTTGTATGTCCTTAAAAATATAACCCCAACTAACAATTACTTTATGGTGAGTAGGATCTCACTATTTATAGTCTTTTATTATATTTTCGAAAACACATTTCCTTGATTTTGGGTTAAATTTGTACCTTTTTGTTTAGTAATATGGGAAAATGCATCACAACCAAATGTATGTAAATGAGAGTAATCAACTAGCTTACTACCCCAAAAGTTTTCTCTAGAATGAATCCATCTAGAATATCTGTGATTGACCTATTAATAATATAAGAAATTGTACCAATAGTTAGTAGTCTTGACTCTCTGCCCATAATCCATTATCCGACATATACGTGTTAAGCTTGCTTCTCACACATTCCACGATTGTGTGAGTCATATATATAATCCACACCACTTTTCCATGGAGCATATGGAATAGTCTCTTGGTGATTACTTCCTTCCTACATGAAAAGTTTATCAAAATTCTTAAGGAAATATTCTCTTCTATTATCTAACTTGAGACATAAATTATACTTTCCTAATATTTTATGTACTAGTGCGTTAAGCTTTTTAAATTTTCTCAAAGTGTTCCAACTTGTTTTGGAAAAATAAACCCACACTCCTATATCGTTGCTTATTTGTGAATCTGGCTTTTGAAATACTTTCCATAAGTTCTAACCCGACTATTTACAAAAAACTGACCAGTGGAGTTTTAAGTGACACGAAGGTACCTGACCATCCTTGCTATAAACTGTGAGAGGATGTCCAATAGTTGCTTGCACACAGAAAAGGTTCAATGCAATCCCAAATACACCATCATAGTCCTGCATATTAATTAGTTCTTCGTATTCTGCAGTTTCTGGAGTTATGACTCCATAAACCACCCTTTGACTGAGGTCTATAGCCCTTAGTCCCCAAGCCTTGCAAGTAAAATCTATGCTGTGAGAATCATGCACTTAGCTAATATGATAAAAGGAACTAGATTTATTTGGGTATGGCAGCATGTCTTTCCTACCATTATGAGTATGGTAATGTACCCTTCCTCAATATCAATGTTAGGAGTTCTATATTCTTCCATGGTACCCAGTTTAACCAAATGGCATTCTAGGCTGAATTATTTGAAAGCAAAAATCACATTCATGGTTACAATCACATTGTTATGCTGAGTATAGATTGTTCTTCCTCTATCTATCATAGAATAAGCAGCAAACCTTTGTTCTTCAAAGTGTACAACTGCCTCAGATTCAAAGGACTTGAAAGCCTCTACAGGGAAATCAAATTCACAAACATCTCCCACAAAGAGGTCAAGTTGTTTGCTAGAACCTTCTATTGGGGTAATTTCAACTTCAAGCGATCAGATTGCTGTGTAGAGAATGAAACAACAAGAATATAAAGCAGCAATGAAGTCAGCTCGAGATGCTCAATCTCAAGAACTTTTGGAGCTAGTTGTTGAGTGTTTGGTATCAAAGAGATGTGAAACATTTGAATATTATGTATCTTAGGCCAGAAGGAAGTTTGAGGACGCTTTTCCAAATCGGGTGAAGCAACGTACTTACACATTCTCTAATAACTCAAAAACAGGTGGAGGTGCACTATTCTGGTCTGCTCCAAAACGTTTTCCAAAGCCCCTAGAATTTAATTCAAATGATCCTAACATTTCAGTAGTTCTGGAGAAGGCTCGGTTACGATTTTATCATGTAGAGATTATCATACTTTTCACTTATCTCCTTGGTCTATTTCTTTCTGTCTCTGATATAGAAAAAATTCAAAGGGAGTAACCTTTGGAGCCTCCACCCAAACCCCCTCAAGAAATAGAGATGAAGAGGAAAATTACTTCAATGATGACAGTGATGACGAAGAGGATACTGCATCTGCTCGTGTAGGACGTGTACCCAATGAACAGGGACATGTTGTTGTTGTGAATGGAAGTGCTTGTTTTTCATCTTATAGGGACGTGTACCCAAATTCCCAACTTTCCCACCTTCCAAAAATTCCTGCATGATAGGTTATTAGATATACATTGAATAATGTTATATTTCCCTTCCTCGAATATTCCAAGTACTTGAGAGTCTAACATATTGCTTATTCTTTTTAGGTTCGTCTCTTTCCTCCGGACCCAGGCATAGTTATCTTGATAAGGGTTTTCCTCAAACTGGGAATCGATGTTCGACATAAGATCCCATGGATCTTATGTGGATGTTTATTTCTTGTTCTAAGGTGGTCGACCATGAGGCTAAGACCCTTTTCTGGAACTGTACGACTTAGGGTTTTTATGCTATTAAAAAAATAACTTATTCAATTGAGCCTCCCATTCGAATTTTCTATTAAGTATTTTATGGGAAACTTATGTATATATTAAGTTTAAGTTATTTGATTTTACGACCGATCGGCCCAGTGTTTGTTTTACCAAACCACATTTTAATTGGATTTTATCTCACTTTATACCTGATGTTTCTCTCTTTAGTTCATGGTTGCAGCACTTGTATATATATTCTTTACGTATTTTACTGTTTCGCCTTGGCTTGAGCCCAATATTTACTTTAAAACAAGCTTTTTTTTTTTTTAATTACTTATAGACAGTCTTTCTAACAACATACAACTTTGACATTTCGTTTTTAAATTTCTTCAGCTTATTTAACATAGTACAACACTACTTTTTTTTTTTTTCCTTGAGAATTACTCTTTTAACATATATTATCTATTTTCGACATCCATTCTGGAAAAAAATATAATTTAATTTATCTGTTATAGTTTACGTTGATGTAAACTGAATTGTTTCTTTTCTGATCAGATCAAACAGATTTCCTCTACTTATTCTGGAAAGCTATATAATTTCTATTAGTAAAAAAATGTTTCCATTGTAAATTTCTTTTCTTTTACCCGTCTACTTTTTATCTGTCTATCTCGTCGCATATTTATATATTAGTAAATATCCAATACCTCCCGGGACTTGTCATGGAACTTTCTTTCGTAGAATTTCTGATTAAAATCCAAGATTATTATCCAACTGATTATGTGGATATTCAACTGTCTACAATTTCTACCAATCCTCGATAATAACATACCTAGGTTCAATATTTATTATTCCTCCTTACGTTCAATCTCTATAATTCCTCCCTTACATGCAATTTCTTGTACTCGTGTGTTTTGTTTTTAACAATATTTCTTCAACCATGTTGAAATATTAAAGTCACCTGCCGTGCCTTTGGGCAGGAAGAAAACAAGTACGCAGAGGCAGCAGTAAATATTTGAGTGCACAACACTCTGTATTTAAGAAGAATGATGGAGAGCCGTAAGGAGAAGAATTAAATTTGTGATGGGCCGCAGCCACAAATAGCAGATGAAATTAATTTTGATATGGGCGAAGTCATTTTTGTAGAGGAATGAAGATCCTCGTAGATTTGTTCTATGAAGGAACAGAGTAATTAAAAACAGTCATTTCGGGCATTTAAAGCCTTCAACAACCAAAGTGAATAAAAAAGCCAAAGTTTTTATTAAGTGTCTTGTTGATGAGGAGTTCTGCGATGCGATGCGATCGCAATCGCAAATCAAAACATATAAATGATGCAAGGACCGAGTGTCTTGTTGATGTGGCAGAGTTCCGCAAGTGGAATGGTTGTACACAATACAACCAAAAGTTATATTATAATCACCCCCCCATAGCAGCGGACGCCCGTGGGTCCACCTGACCACGTGGCGATGTTTTAATGGAATCGCAGGAGTTCAATCGCAAGGGTTCAATCGGAGCGGTTCTGTTATGAGCTTCGATCAAAGGCCGGACCCGATTGTATTATATGCCACAGTTTATTGCCAATTGCATCCGGGTTCTCAATCGCAATCGGAAGGTTTTATGTGTTGGGCCCGATTGCACTTTTTGAAATTGGCGGACCCAATGGCGTTATACAATGGAGTTAATAAAGTTCAATCGCGTTCGAATCTTAATCGCAATCAGAACTTTCTGATTGATCGCACGCTTTTTGTAATATGACCCGATTGAAGTGGCGGACCCGATCTATATTATAGGCCGGAGTTTATTTGACTCATCGCATTCGTTTTTGAATCGCAATCGGAACATTTTAGAACAAGGCCCGATCGCACATTGTTGAAGTTCGGACCCGATTGCACTATGAGCCAAATTTTATATTTTCCAATCGCATCCGATTGTCAATCGGAATCGGAGTTTTCAGTTTGTTGTTTGTATTGTGGGTCCTGTATCATATTTGTTTTAATAGTTTTATTTTTAAGTTTTAATATAGTTTGTTGTAATGATTTAATATGCGCGGCATATAAAATCCAAAAGGCCTGAGAGCCTGAGTAGTTGTTGGGTTATGTTATTTGGGTTGTTTCGCACAGCAGCACGAAAGACAAGAACACAACAGTGTTGATTTTAAATGAGACAGAGTGTATTGTTTTGATAAACAGAGAGTTATTTTGGGCACTACGTGTGTAGCAATCCTGGTTCTTGTTATCCCTCTGTGAAGAGGAAGAATTTGTATCAGTTTTTTTTTTGAAAGGAATAGAAGTGAAGTTTGTTTTAGCATTGAAAACTCTGTCTCTTGTCAAATTTTATATTTCTCTGTGTTTGGAGGAGAGGAGTTTACTCTCTCCATTTGGAATTCTTAATATTCCAACATGGTATCAGAGAAAGTTCAGGCTCTTTGAAGGTTTCAAAGAAGCTGAAGAAGAAGAAGACTTGTTGAAGCGTTTTCTCCAGCAGTGTGAAAGCTCAACAGAGGTCAAATTTCAGGTATTTCTCAAAGATAACAGAGCTATTGTTTTTGTTTTAAAAGAGTTTGTTCTTTCAGGAAAAGGAAAGACAGTTTGTTTAAGTTCTGAGTTCAGTTTAAGAGAAATGGCTGGACCAAGCACTAGTATGAACATTGGAAATGTTCAACTTCCACAATTTAATGGAAATAATTATGATTATTGGGCCATTACCATGAAAGCCCTGTTTGTTTCAGAAGACTTATGGGAGTTTGTAGAAGATGGTTTTACTGAACCAGCTAATGAGCAGGATTTTAATGCCTTAACTCAAGCAGAGAAGGACTTATTGAAGAGAAATAGGCAGAAAGATGCTAAAGCTCTCTTCTTATTGTATCAAGCAGTAAATGAGAGTGTGTTTCCAAGGATGGCAGTAGCTAAGAAATCCAAGGAGGCATTGGAAACTCTGAAAGTAGCCTATCAGGGTATGGAGAAAGTTAAGACAACAAAGCTTCAGTTGCTGAGAAGAGATTTTGAAACTCTTGGCATGAAAGAGTCAGATAATGTAGACACATTTTTTATACATGTGGTTGGGATTGTAAATCAGATAAGATACCATGGAGAAACTCTTGAAGAGAGAAGGATAGTGGAGAAACTTTTGAGGAGCTTACCCTCAAAGTTTGATGTTATTGTTACCACCATAGAAGAGACCAAATATCTCTCACATTTCACAGTGGATGAACTTCATGCCTCACTTATAACTTATGAACAGAGATTGAGCAGAGATGAACATTCATCTCTTGAGCATGCCTTCAAGACCCAGATGCCTTCAGGAAGAGGAAGAGGTCAAGGAAAACGAAGAGGAAGAGTCAGAACCCAGAACAGAGGTGGAAGGAACAGCCCTTCACATTCACATGGAAGGAGAAAACAGTCAAAGTCAGAGCCACGGCCAATGCAACAGTCAACAAGGTGGACATCAACACCAACATGCTCATGGACAAAGGTATGAAAAATCCAATGTCCAGTGTCATTATTGAAAAAAATATGGCCACTATGCCAATGAATGTAGAAAGAAGTAGAATGACATGAAAAATAAGCAGAATGCTAATGTAGCAAAAGAACAAAAGAACCCAAGTAATGTGTTGTTAGCTTGTAATGTAGCACAAGATAGAGAAGATGATGTTTGGTTTTTAGATTCAGGTTGTAGTAATCACATGACTGGAAACAAAGCAATGTTTGCCAATCTAGATGAAGATATTAAATCTGAAGTGACCACAGGGACTGATACTAAAATCTTTGTCAAAGAGAAAGGCAGAGTAAGTATTCGAGCAAGAAATGGGGAGCAGAAATTTGTTCCTAATGTGTATTATGTTCCAGGTCTGAAGTGTAATCTTTTGAGCGTTGGGAAACTCATAAAAAAAGGTTACAATGTAATATTAAAAGATGATGTGTGCACAATAAAAGATATTCCTCCAAGTAAGAAAATCATTGCTGAAATACAAATGACCAGCAATAGAATGTTTCCTCTCAAGCTCAACACTGACTTGAAGGGAAAAGGAAAAAGCATAGCTGCTGTAACACAAGAAGCCTTTCAGAAGGAAGCTAAAGATGAAAATTGGTTATGGCACCTCAGATTTGGACATCTCAATTTCGGAGGATTAAATTTGCTGCACAGAAAAGGAATGGTAAGAGGTTTACCATTGATTGAGGAACCTGATAGCCTATGTGAAGGCTGCATCTTGGGAAAGCAACACAGAGAAAATTTTCCTTCAGGGAAAAGCATAAGGGCAAAAGCACCCTTAGAGATCATTCACTCAGATTTATGTGGGCCGATGCAAACAACATCTGTTTCGGGCAGAAATTACATGCTGACTTTCATAGATGATTTCACAAGAAAAGTGCGGGTTTATTTTATGAAATATAAGAGTGAAGTCTTTCAGAAATTTCGTCATTTTAAAGCTCTTGTAGAAAAACAGAGCGGACTGCACATTAAAGTTCTCAGAACTGATAGAGGAGGAGAATATATATCAAAATAATTTCTGCGTTTTTGCAGAGAGAACGGCATACACAAGTAGTTTATCACAAGGTACACACCGCAACAGAATGGAGTTGTTGAAAGGAAGAATCGAACCATAATGGAAATGGTGAGAAGTATGCTGAAGGCGAAACACTTGCCGAATGAGTATTGGGCAGAAGCAGCAAACTGTGCTGTGTATATTTTGAATAGATGCCCCGCAAAAGCGGTGATGAACAAAGTTCTAGAAGAAGCGTGGAGTGGCAGAAAACAGGGAGTCACCCACATGAGAGTTTTTGGATATGTGGCATATGCACACATTCCAGACAAATTGAGAAAGAAATTGGATAGTAAGGGGGAGAAGTGCATTTTCCTTGGATATTGTGAAGATTCCAAAGGATACAGACTATATAACCCATCCACAAAGAATTTTGTAATAAGCAGAGATGTGCAATTTATTGAAGAGGAAGCATAGGATGGAAGCATTGAGAAAACAGTCAATGTTAAAATTCGTTTATCTCATGATGAAGATGAAGGAGATGTCGTTGACATTAACAACCCATCTGTTGCACAACCTCCAGCAATGCAAGGACATCGAGGGACACCTCAAGCAGCACCGAGAACACCCTTGAGAAGAAGCGGGAGTGCATCTCCAAGTACACCACATGGAGCAGAATTGAGTGCTTCATCAAGCACGTCTACACCAAGTGAAAGAGGAACAAATTTCAGAAGTATTAGAGAAATCTATGAACAGGGAGTAGCAGATGAAGGTATGAATTCCTTATTTGCTTTGTATTGTCAAGTTGATGATCCTATTCATTTTGAAGATGCAATTAAAGATAGAAAATGGATAGAAGCTATGGATGATGAAATTAAAGCCATAGAGAAGAACAAAACATGGGAGTTGGTTGATCTCCTAGAAGGTAAAGAAGTCATTGAGTTAAATGGGTCTATAAGACCAAAAGCAATGCTGAAGGAAAAATAGAAAGACACAAGGCTAGACTTGTTGTCAAGGGATATAAGCAGAAGCAAGGGATTGATTATGAAGAAACTTTTGCACCAGTTGCAAGAATGGAGACAGTAAGAGAAGTGTTGTCAATAGCAGCACAAAATAGATGGAAAGTATACCAAATGGATGTAAAATCTACATTTTTAAATGGAGTTTTAATGGAAGAGGTATATGTGGAACAACCTCTTGGATATGAGGAGAAAGGCCAAGAGCATAAGGTCTGCAAATTGAAGAAAGCTCCAAGAGCGTGGTACAGTAGGATAGACTCCTATCTACTTGAAAATGGATTTGAAAAGTGTGAGGGAGAACCCACCCTCTACATTAAAGAAAAAGATGGTAAATTGTTGATTGTTGTTTTATATGTTGATGATCTAATTTTTACAGGTAATGATGATTATCTTGTTGAAAATTTTAAAACAGTCATGAAAGATGAATTTGAAATGAATGACATGGATTTGTTAAGATACTTCTTGGGAATAGAAGTGGAGCAAGGTGAGAAAGGGATTTTATATCTCAAACAAAGTATGTGAATCAATTTTTAGAAAGATTTAACATGCAGGAGTGCAAAGCTACAATTACTCCCACAGTAATGGGATTGAAGTTGAGTAATATGACAGCAGTAAGGATTTTGATCCAAGTTTGTATAAAAGCATAGTTGGCAGCCTCATGTATTTGACTGCAACTAGGCCAGATATTATGCATGTTGTTAGTTTAATTTCCAGATTTATGGAGAAGCCAAAAGAAGCACATTGGCAAGCAGCAAAGAGAATTCTGAGGTATGTGAAAGGAACTAAAAGATTTCTTATTTTATATACTACCTCAAAAAATTCATAATTAGTTGGATACACTGACAGCGATTGGGCTGGAAGTGTAGATGATCGGAAGAGCACTTCCAGTTATGTTTTTCATATGGGTTCAGGAGCTATTTCATGGGCTTCTAAGAAACAGCCTATTGTAGCATTATCTACAGCAGAGGCAGAATATGTGGCAGCTACAGCAGCAGCATGTCAAGCAGTTTGGATGAGAAGGATGTTGAGAAGTTTGTGCCAAGAACAGGTAAATGGCACTGTGATTTATTGTGACAATAGCTCAGCTATTGAATTGTCAAAAAAATTTGTGTTTCATAAAAGAACAAAGCACATAGATACAAAGTTTCATTATATCAGAGAATTGGTAAACATTGGTGAAGTTGTTTTACAACATTGTAAAACAGAGGAGCAATATGTAGAAATTCTAACTAAACCATTGGGACAGAAGACCTTTGAATTTTTAAGAAAATGCTTGGGTATGTTTGATAACCCAGCAGCTGACTTTAAGGGGGAGTGTTGAAATATTAAAGTCACCTGCCATGCCTTTGGACAGGAAGAAAACAAGTACATAGAGGCAGCAGTAAAGATTTGAGTGTACAGCACTCTGTATTTAAGAAGAATGATGGAGAACCGTAAGGAGAAGAATTAAATTTGTGATGGGACGCAACCAAAAATAGCAGATGAAATTAATTTTGATATGGGTGAAGTCATTTTTGCAGAGGAATGAAGATCCTCGTAGATCTGTTCTACGGAGGAGCAGAGTAATTAAAAACAGTCATTTCGGGCGTTTAAAGCCTTCAACAACCAAAGTGAATAAAACAACCAAAGTTTTTATTAAGTGTCTTGTTGTATAGGACCGAGTGTCTTTTTGATGTGGCAGAGTTCCGCAAGCGGAATGGTTGTACACAATACAACCAAAAGTTATATTATAATCGCCCCCCCATAGCAGCGAAGGCCCGTGGGTCCACCTGACCATGTGGCGATGTTTTAATGGAATCGTAGGAGTTCAATCGCAAGGGTTCAATCGGAGCGGTTCTGTTATGAGCTCCGATCAAAGGCCGGACCCGATTGTATTATATGCCACAGTTTATTGCCAATCGCATCCGGGTTCTCAATCGCAATCAGAAGGTTTTATGTGTTGGGCCCGATTGCACTTTTTGAAATTGGCGGACCTGATGGCGTTATACAATGGAGTTAATAAAGTTCAATCGCTTCCGAATCTTAATCGCAATCGGAACTTTTCGATTGATCGCACACTTTTTGTAATATGCCCCGATTGAAGTGGCGGACCCAATCCATATTATAGGCCGGAGTTTATTTTTCTCATCGCATCCATTTTTGAATCGCAATCGGAACATTTTAGAACAAGGCTCGATCGCACATTGTTGAAGTTCGGACCCGATTTCACTATGAGCCAAATTTTATATTTGCCAATCGCATGCGATTGTCAATCGCAATCAGAGTTTTCAGTTTGTTGTTTGTATTGTGGGTCCCGTATCATATTTGTTTTAAAAGTTTTATTTTTAAGTTTTAATATAGTTTGTTGTAATGATTTAATATGCGCGGCATATAAAAGCCAAAAGGCTCGAGAGCCTGAGTAGTTGTTGGATTATGTTATTTTGGTTGTTTTGCACAGTAGCGCGAAAGACAAGAACAGAGCAGTGTTGATTTTAAATGAGACAGAGTGTATTGTTTTGATAAACAGAGAGTTATTTTGGGCACTGCGTGTGTAGCAGTCCTGGTTCTTGTTATCCCTCTGTTAAGAGGAAGAATTTGTATCAGATTTTTTTTTGAAAGGAATAGAAGTGAAGTTTGTTTTAGCATTGAAAACTCTGTCTCCTGTCAAATTTTATATTTCTATGTGTTTAGAGGAGAGGAGTTTACTCTCTCCATTCGGAATTCTCAATATTCCAACAAACCACACCACTCTCATATTTTTCAACATTGACCCAAAAAATAAAATGTACCACATTTTAATAATACTTACGTGCATCCACATGTACTGAATATTTTTTTTTAGTATATTGTATTACCCTGTCCACTATACACAGTCTTGAAACTTGTTGTTATTGTAGGACCTCTTACAGGCTACAAATATACAACCTATATCCATTCATAAATTTCTAGATATCACATTTACATTTTCACATAACTATTTTCACAATTACTTAGCCATATTGATTAAACAATAACTTAAACTGAAAAAGATACTTATCATATTTTTTTCTTGAGAAAGTGTAATGTGATATCTTCTTACTCCCAATCATAAGCTAGCTTCCACAATGAGCTACCTCTACAATTAGTTACCTCTGAGCTCCACGGAATATGTTAGACGAAATTAATTTCCAAGAAAATTTTAAGATATTCTCTTATAAACCCTTATAACACTGTTCTTATTTCTTATTGGTTTAACCAATCTTTCTCTTCCCTTAGGTACATCTACGAATCATTATATTTTTTTCCCAAAATATTTTTATACAAAGCCAACTTTCATAACATTTATCTCCAGTCATTTTAGTCATTTTTCTAGTAGTTTTTTTTTTAAACAAAATGAAAAAACTAATAAAAAACGAAAAATTCTTTGTAATTTAGTCTCCTTCTTAGACATAACTATAGGTCTAATTCCACCTGTTTCTAGAAACTTAGGAGTTAATTTTCACCCCCAAAACACTTAATACATTCTCAAAACACATTCTCAAGAGTATTAACAAAAACGAATAATACATTTCTCATTAAATATTAAAAACATATATTTACATCAACTAGTTTTTCTAGAATTTTAATTTTTTTCTATGATAATTAAACAATAAAAGTTGTCAATAATTATCTAAGAGTATTTACAAATATTAATCCTAAGCTTCATAATACTAATTTTTTTATTTCTAATAATAAAACTAAGATTTCTAATCCAATGGTTTATAATACTAATCCTAAATTTTATAATCTATTTATAACATTAATCATATATTTCATAATTACATTAATTATTATTGTAATTATAATATAATAATACTAAATCTTAAAATTTCATATTTTTATTATATTAACATTACAAACCCTAATATATATAATTATATATTAGGTTTATAATCTTAAAGTTTATATTATTATTATTATTATTATTACTATATAACATAATAATCATTATTATAATATAATTATTATTAAATAATATTAATATTAATATTAAATCTCTACCATATATGTTTATGAACTTATATTAATCGTAAATGTGATTAATATAAACCTATTGATGTATATCAACCTTATTGTTTTTTGTCACTCCCATTCCTCACATGTTAGCCAAATGGAATTGTTTCAACACAGCTACAATGCTTAAGATTTGCATTATGCTCACATGTGTTGGTGTTTAATTGCTTATGAATTTGTGGAGTAGGAAGAACCCCAATTGTTCACCATCCTCGTATGGACCGTTATGCCCCCACCAGTGTTGTTGCTCGATAACCTTAGGATTAATTTCATTTTAGACATTGTGATTGTATGATATTAGTGAGTACATTGTGATG